>CM050201.1:5595000-5607500 GCA_027475355.1 Coilia nasus | reverse complement strand
TGTGTGAGAGAGAGTGAGAGAGAGAGAGAGATGGGGTTAGTGAGTGTCGGAGTTAATCAGTGAGCTTAACATCAGACCTCATCCCTTCACACCACTGCTGCCACAACCACAGCCAAGCAGTGGGGCTGCTGGAACAACAACAAACAATCAGAATTAAGAAGCAGACAAACAGAATGTAATTAGCTAAGAAAACAGGTAAACAGCCGCTGGTGCTGTCTCCTGTGGCGTTATCAGGCCCAGATAGCCACAGCAGATGCCTAGCGCCTGGTCCTAGTGAACGGTGAATAATAGGGAGGCTGGAGCGTGGATGGATTCCACAATGCCACATGCATCTGACTGCTTTTCCTGTTTTGTCTTTTCTTGTTTTCTTGTGTCATTCATTTTACCATTCACTTGAGGAAGCTCAATCCTCTTTAACATGCTACACTGCACCTGGCTTTTGTAGCTTCTATGTACGCTGGCACACATGCGCGCACACACACACACACACAGACACACACACACACACAGACACACAGACACACACACACACAGCATGTGTGCGCACACACACATGCATGCATGCACACACACCCCATGTGGCATCACACTGACAATGAGGTGAGAAGAGCTGTGCGTGCCTGTGTTTTGTGAGTGTGTGGAGCCAGGGGATGGTGGCTAGGTGTGAGGAGGACAAGGATGATGACAGTTGCCTGCCTGGCTGGTATTTGTTAATATGATTAATTACGATGCATGCAAGCCCTGGTGGCCCCTTAAGATCAGGACGGCTGCTGCCAGCTGAGACACACACGCCCCCACACACGCCGGCATGCATTCCTCGCTGCTATTAAACCTGTACAAAAGCAGGTGCAGTGCAGTGATCCTGACATTTTACTCACCTTTCTAATTCCGAGTGCACATCCTTGTTCTACAGTCGAACGCAACATGATAGGCAAGGCGTGCCCTAAAGACACAAGGGGTTTGAACAGGGTGTTGGTCTAGAAGGAAAAGCCCAATCAACTGCAGTCAGAACGTATCACACACACACACACACACACACACACACACACACACACACACACACACACACACATACACACACACACGTGTGGACACACACACACACACACAGCACTGAAACAGCTTACTGAATATTTTATTAGCTATCTGAGGAAAAATGAGATTGTGGAGGACACTTGCCCATCCTTCCTACTTAAGACTAATATATATTCCCCGACTGATACTTGAGGTTCACACACAGGCTCACTGCAAAACACTGGCCGGTAGCACAGAGACCCGAGTAAGGACCTATCAAATCTTCATGAACGCTTTTGTCAGGGTAAACCTTCTAGGGACATAAAGTTAAAAACAGGGTCAAATGACCATTTTTGGGAACAATGTTAAACTTTGATTTTATTTGCCAAGAATGAGGCAATAGGGTCTTGGGTTGAGAGAGAAAGAGGGCCATCTTATCAGCAAAGTTGCTGCCTTGTCTTGTGCCAACCTTTAAGGGATTAGAGGAGGGAGGTAGGGGCTTCTATAGCCATGCTCCTTTGTGTCGCGGGTGCGTGGAGCATCTTCAACAGACATCTCCGTTCCGCTTCCTGCTCTGTTCTACGGTGTTTAATCTCAAACTCCCTTCACTCTACAGAAGCAATGGTGTGTGTGTGTGTGTGTGTGTGTGTGTGTGTGTGTGTGTGTGTGTGTGTGTGTGTGTGTGTGTGTGTGTGCGTGTGTGTGTGTGCGCGCGTTAGTGGGGTAGGGGAGTTTTCTCATTGGAAGATATCTACCAGGCTTCTTGTTCATAGTACAACTGTCTGTGACTGCTGGTGTGTGTGTGTGTGTGTAAGCATGTGTGTGTGTGTGTAAGTGAGTATAATGTATGTGTATGTATGTGTGTGTGTGTAACGTCTATATGTGTGTGTGTGTGTGTGTGTGTGTGTGTGTGTGTGTGTGTGTGTGTGTGTGTGTGTGTGTGCGTGCGTGTGTGTGTGTGTGTGAGTGTGTGTGTCTAAGCATATGTGTGCTAGGGCAGGAGAGTCCAGAGTGGTGTCCGTGGGCGATAAGGGCTGGGCTGTGCATGGCTTAAGGGATGGAGGCGATAAAGAGGTGTCTTCTCCCCGATAGTTAATCAATCAATGTGGGGTTAATCTCGCAGCACACAGGAACCTTGTTGCTTGGCAAAGAATCAGGGCATGGGGCAAGTGTGTGTGTGTGTGTGCGTGTGTGTGTGGGAGGAGTGGGGGGGT
Source organism: Coilia nasus (assembly GCA_027475355.1). Taxonomy (NCBI): domain Eukaryota; kingdom Metazoa; phylum Chordata; class Actinopteri; order Clupeiformes; family Engraulidae; genus Coilia; species Coilia nasus. Next base: position 5,605,272 of record CM050201.1, on the reverse strand, counting down.
CTCTCCCACTCATTCTCTATGTCCTTTTATCTCTCCATTCAACTCTCATTCTCCCCCCATCCATCTCTATCTATCCATTTTTCTGTCCATCACTCTCCTTCTGCCTGGTGGGGGGCTGAGCTCCAGGAGGAAGGAGATGAGAAACCCAATAATTAGTCATCCTGCACACAGCCAGAGGTTGCACCTTAACCAGTGACTCAGTGTGTGTGTGTGTGTGTGTGTGTGTGTGTGTGTGAGAGAGAGAGACAGAGAGAGAGAGAGAGAGAGAGAGAGAGAGAGAGAGAGAGAGAGAGCTGAATCCCTGCACTCACATCAATCAAATCCATCCAGCTATTTCACTGACAGCAGGACTTTCCTTACCTCTCACTCTCTTCTCTCACTGCTCACTCACCTTTCCTACTCATCTTTCCACACGCGCACTTTGTCAGCCTTTCTTTGTCTTCACTAACAAAACTGGGACTTCTGAAGTTGTGTGTTGTGTGTGTGTGTGTGTGTGTGTGTGTGTGTGTGTGTGTGTGTGTGTGTGTGTGTGTGTTGAATATCTTCATTCACCTTTACACAAACCTGCTCCCTCTCAACTTTCCTTCTCTGACAACCTTTATTTGCCTTTTCTTCACTCTCACGCTCCTTCAATCTCAGTCTCTCTCATTCCATCTTCTGCAATCTCTCTCTCTCTCACACACACACACTTCTCACTAACACACACATACACACCTCCATGCCTTTTTTCATTCAAATACCCTTCTCACTACTCACTCTACTACTCTACCTCTCTCTCTCTCACTCGCACTCTCACTCTCTCACACACACACAAACACACGCATACTCATGTAAACACACACACATAAATCTAATTTCTACCCCTCTCTCACCCTCAGAGAAACCCTATCTCAGACAAGTAAAGCAGCCCTTAGGAAGCCATCGAGAGTGCTAATGCATAGCTGAAGAGTGAGGCTGACTAAGGAGAGAAGGATTTTATTCACTCTAACCGCTAAAGTTAATCTCCAATGTCACACTCTGAAACACACATACACACAAACACATATGAGCCAGGGGAAAAATGAGAAAATCCTCTCAGAAAAGTGGACTGGATATGTACCACAGGTTGAGCTTCAGTTTCCTGTGGTCTCTCTTTCAATTGTGTGTGTGTGTGTGTGTGTGTGTGTGTGTGTGTGTGTGTGTGTGTGTGTGTGTGTGTGTGTGTGTGTGTGTGTGTGTGCGTCAGAGTGTGACATTGGAGATTAACTTCAGCGGTTAAAGTGAATTTGCCAACATCACAATGGTGTTCTTTCTCACAGTTGCGCAGCAGGGGATAACGATATCAAACGAGCTTTCCCAGGTCTAGATCAGCGTTACAGCATGCTTTACACACCTCCATTAACCACCGGTGTGGCTTGCACCACCGCTATCATTAAAGCACTGGTGTGGGTTTCAGCATGATCTCCTTAACATTACTTCTCATTTTAAACACATAAGATATGTGATCTTTGCCAACAAGGCACCCTGTGGTTGACACCCCATCTCTGCCAATATCACAACAGCGCTAATATACTTGATGTATGCCGTACATTACAACACATTTCCCACCAATTGTTGAATTGATAGTGCTTTATATTCTGACATGCAGTATAATTTTACAATCCCAAGCCTTTTAAATATTCAAAGTCATTCAATATTTACACACTGTCTCAGAGCTAATGCCAGAGATGTCTGTTGCATATGACACCATAATGAGATCAAGCAAGCCAATCTAGATCACCACCTAGGGACTTTGAAAAGCGACTGTTGCGTTGAAGAAAAGCGAAGCGTTTTTTTGCGCCCAGCATCCTTAATGAGATCTAATAGTCATCGGCTAGGGAGTTTGAAAAACGACAGGCGCTTGGAGATGTGTAGAATGTCTCTGTTAATGTTTATGGAGGCTATGCAAATGCAAGCGCTTATCCCACACTCCTCGTGTTACGGACCGATGTAATGCGCCGGCTGACGCGCGTTCATCTAGCAGTCCATTAAACCCGTGACAACAATCTATATCGTCGAGGGACGTGGTAACATTTAACCCAGACTGCGACAGGGAAAAGGACTTAAGGAAAGAAAAGCAGGTTGATGGACGGAGATATAGATAAAGCCATTATTATTGTGGAGAGCCTTCCTTAACATTGCCTTACATTATGCAATGTTTTAGAGTGGGTTTGATGGCACAAGCAATGCAATATTGTTGTACCTGTTCATCTTTTAATAATTTATCGCTCATTTTGCGTGATCCTACATACGTGTAAAGAATTGTTTCTGTAGTCAGAAAGGCCGGTGCCAAATCACGTTAAGTTACGTTAATCATAGAGTCAAAAATCACGAATAGTAGCACTAGTCTATATTTAGTCAAACTATGTGTCCTAATTCACAGAATGACACAATCAACTTAAACGTAGCTAACTGCCCTTAAAAGTTTCGAAACTTCTTTATACCCCCACCAACTTTTGAAGATCACCTTGAGGCACCTGGAGGGAGTAATGTAAAAAGGTGATGCCATCATCTCCACAGTTCGGTTAACAATCTGTGTAGGCTTCCACACAGTGTAGGTTTCCACTGTCCACACTGTGTAGGTTTCCACTGTCATTTGGGGCGCCACGTTAGCAGGACTCCCACTGACAGCAATACAAGCACACAGACAACACACACAGGACTTCACACCCGTTATCTTATTCGTCAAAAAAACGCCATGACTCAACGTTTGGCATCCGATGCCCTCCGGCCCTCTGACAAATCTCTGAAGAAGTTAACAGTGCCATCCTTGTGGCTCATGAACGCTTAACAAAAAGTTGTCAGTTAGTTTACTAATGAACGAATAAATAAGCGACTAAAGATTTAAAACAAACACCACTCGACTATTGTTGTGCTGATTTCTCCATTAACCTAGTAGGCCGTCTCCAGTGGAATTTGGAATTTATACTTATCGCCATCAAAACCACAAAAATCTAGTCCGACCGATGTGTTTGCCTCTTGCGACGTTACCATCACACACTAACTCAGATTATCAGTCGTTACCAGGTGGTCAGTTACTAGTGACGAACAAAGTTTTCACTTTAGTTCAAGATAAGATAACAGTAGTAGTTGGACAGAAGATGATAATCCGACTGCGACCCATGCTCATGTTGATGAGAGAATTCTGCAGCAGCATCAATCCACTGACAGACAGGGAAACTGCGAACTTCACTCATATCAAGACAAGATTTCACATATGAAGTAACGCAGGCACGCTAGGCTACATGTATCTTTCATGTACTTACCATGGGTCAAACTCGTGAATGATGCTCTCGAAACGAATCACTGCAAACAATCTTGAGCTGAAGCCCGCCAGCCAGGCTAGGAAAAGTATCGTGAATGATAACAGTGACTGCCACCCAGCTGGGTGCGTCAGTCCGCCGGAGAGGCCTCCTTTGCCTCCCCCTCCTCCACTCGCGGCACCGGCTCGGCTGTTACCCAGCATCGAACTCCCGGCGTTGGCAGATGCTTTGTGCTTGCCGTCGGAGGCTGAGTGGTGCTCCGCCATGTTCGGCGTGTTTTGCGCTTGACGCGTGTGCAGGAGAGCCCCGTGCCTGGCTCTCCCTCCTCTCCTTTCCCCGCGCAGAGTTATTTTCCTCACGACGTAGCCTATTCTCTTCTGTTATCCACCCCTACAGTCCGCCCGGCACCGGAGCACTTGCCTAGTAGGATACTCTCAGCACTTGCCTATGACGACTGCGATCCCATCCCTGAGACGCTCCCAGTGAGCACGGACAGAACGCTCAGAGAGAATCGGTGATAATGGGCGGGACAAAAGCAAGCGATGACAGCCTTTCACAGTACCGCAGGTACGGCTGGGCGTGGAAGGGATGCAACTGTTGTAACCTAAGACCAATTGAGCAAAGGCAAGGCGCTGATAGACAGATTGTTATCCCAATGGCAATTTGTTAAAATGAAAGGGGGACTATATAAAGGAAGCCCGGCAAAAAAGAGTCGACACAGAGGCTTTGGCAGCACAACCATATGCACAAAGCCTGTTTTATATAAAGTCAAATACGAGGTAATAATGTACGTTTCTGTAAGTTTCTGGACAATATGATGGATTGCTCTTCACAAAGTGCAGTTTTCCAGATAGGAAAATTGATGCAGGTTCATCATAGTATGATAGTTTCAATCCACCATGGAAAAGTGGTTTGTGTTTATCTGTTTCTCAGAATCAGAATCAGAATCAGCTTTATTGGCCAAGTATACTTACGTATACAAGGAATTTCACTCCGGCAGATGTTAGCTCTCTATACACATAACACAGAACATAATACAATACAATAAATACAATAGACTAAACAAGTATGTGTACTTGTATTGCACAGTAGGGACAACAATATACATACAGGCACCCAATATGGGCAATGATGTACAAGTAGGCACATGGTATCACAGTAATACAATAAATACAATAGACTAAACAAGTATGTGTACTTGTATTGCACAGTAGGGACAACAATGTACATACAGGCACCCAATATGGGCAATAATGTACAAGTAGGCACATGGTATCACAGTGGGTTAAACAACCGGTATGACAATATACCAATAAGGCATAAAGTTTTGGGAGGGGGGCACTAAAAAAAATAAAAAAATGTATGCATGTGTAGTTCAGCTGTTCAGTAGGGTGATGGCAGAGGGGAAGAAGCTGTTTTTGTGTCTGGTAGTTTTGGTGCGCAGGGATCTGTAGCGTCTACCAGAGGGAAGGAGGTCGAAGAGGGTGTGTGCAGGGTGAGAGGGGTCTTTGATTATGTTCTCTGCCCGCTTCCTGGTCCTCCCAATGTACAAGTCCTGGAGGGAGGCTCTTTGGTATAACTCATGAAAAAAACCTGCACAGGAAATAAACCTACAAATAAATACGGAATGCTGACTGGGTGCTGCAATTGGACCGAGCAGGAGGGTTTATGATGATCCATTGCGTGCTGTGCAACAATTACTATAAATGGAGGCAATGTTAAGCAAATGTGGCAGGTTGGCACTTCAAAGGTAGCCTGGTAAACCAGCCCCTCGTACTTCATTTCATTTCGTAACTCTGTACAAAATGAAATAACCTACGAGGGGCTGGTTTGCCAGCCTACTTAAAAGGGACCTCGACATGCAAATTTTACCCTGCCTCCTCATACCACGTGTATGTTCGCATAATCTAGCGAACATCCCCGCGCTGACATTACGACCCAAGGTCAAAGTAAGACGGCTGCAGTATACGCCTCTGGGGTATCTAATTCTAGAGGTGTTATGCCACACATCTTCAGTAAAATGGTACTTTTTACTGTAAATCCACAGTACACCGTGAAGTAATCTTACAGAAGTGTTTGCTGTGCAGATCTGTTTCCCAGGTGATGGATTTCTGTTTCGCTGGAGCCATTCTCCTGGCTGTATATTAAATCAATTATTTTTAATGTAATTAATATCATCATCATCATCATCATCATCATCATCATCATCATCACCATAACCACCATCAGGCTATTATTATTATTGTTGTTGTTGTTGTTGTTGTTGTTGTTGTTGTTGTTGTTATTATTATCATTGTTGTTGTTATTATTGGGTACACACTATAGTCCATTTCCCCATGTTTAGTCTGTAAATATAACAGCTTCCATCTGTCATGACATCCCATTTGTTTGAATGGTGCTTATTGGAGGAGGCTTATCGGTCTCCACCAGCACATACAGCCATAGTGCATTTGCACCAGCGGACAGAGCTGCTGTATGCACAGAGAAATTTGCAGGATGCACCCCGCCATTAGGCTAGCATGGAGACAGGCAATAGGATGGCAAATTGGATAATGAGTGTGCAAATAGAGATGGATTGATAGAGCGGGAGGATGACAGCTGACGGAGTGTTTAGTAAATGAGCCAATTACCAGGAAGGGTTAATGCTGTGCAGTGGAAACAGGCTGGTGTTGAAGGGGCATGGTGGGGAGGCACAATAGCAGCAGTGGAGGTGGCTGGCTGGTTGGGGTGTTGGTGGGGGCTCTACCAGCAGTGGCGTCTGGGGTTGGGGGGTACACAGTAGTCGACAGGCCTGCCACTATAACAAATTTTGCTGGACGATAAATTGTCCCACAAATTATTGTGATAAACTTTAATATTGTCTGTTTTAAATAATGTAATTATAATGGCATAATCATAAGCATAATAATGCAAGTACACCCTTTCAAATATCAATAAACTTTAATTTCTAAGGAATATTTAACACTGGAACTGGAATACATGTTAAATATCCAAATAAAAAACATAATCAAAAACAATTAATAAAATGGAAATAAAAACCACACAAAACCAAATCAATAAATAAAATGTGTCATATTGAGTCTCTGTAAACATAAATGCACTTCAACAAATATGAAACATCAGGCTAGTCTCTGGTAGAAAGAGACACGTGGAAAACAAACAAGCTTGCAAGTGGAAATTATTGAGGCTGGCAAAGTTATTGCACTTATTTTAAGTGATCATGCGATTAGTTAATTTATTGCTTATTGCAACAGGCCTAGTAGTGGGCAGGGGGAGTGGTGACACTATTGATGGGTTATTAGTTGCAGTGTCTGGGTGGTGGGACACTAGTGATGGTAGTGGATTGTGGTGGGTACACTACTGGTAAGGTTGGTGGTAGGAGGGGTCAGCAATAGTGACGGTGGGGTTGGATTGAGGCTGGTGGTACAGAGGTATACGGGAGAAAAGGAAAGCAATTCAGTCGGCTGTGCAGATGAAAGCCCTGTGTGAAGAAAAGGACAGTCGCCAGGCAAATTACCTTTTCAGGCACTGCGAAATCTTATTCTTCAGCGATTCGCACAAAAGCCAGGGGCAAATGGCAGAGCTCCATCACCAAAACTCATTGTCCCCCCATCCCCACCCCATCACACCCCTCCCTGCACAGCAGCAGCAATTCTGCCCAACCCAGGCCTTCGCTTTTCATTTATGGGTGGACGCGGGGACACGCCGGCCTTACAATGGGCACATTAGGCGGGAAGCATGACCTTTGTATCAAAAGAATAGGCTGAGCGGTGAAGATCGCTCCAATGGCAGCCTTTGTCGAGGACAAGATGGGAAGCGGGTGGAGAAAATGAGGTTCCTGTTTGAGGCAAAAAAAAGAGAGAGCCCTTTTTGTCAAGGCTTGAGAGGCCGGTCCCTTTCATACATTAGTTTATCGTGCAAACCTTTGTGATGGCAGCTTTAATGAAGAGGCCAGCCGTAAATGCCTGTCTGGTACGTGAGTGTGGGTATATGTGTGTGTGTGTCTGGATGCAGGCCAGGGTGATGCAGGATGATGGTGCCAGAATCATACCTCTCTATCCAATCTAGTGAGTGTGTGTGTGTGTGTGTGTGTGTGTGTGTGTGTGTCTGTGTGTGTGTGTGACACAAGTGGTCTTCTGGGTGGGTTGAAAGCATACCTTTGTAGTGGTTTCCACTCCATCCTTATGGTATGATGGTCTGATGATCCATGTGTGTTAAAAGTTGATGGTGAATTTGTGTGCTTTTCAGTTCTCATGAATTCTTAATAACATTGCAGTGGACCTGCTTTGATGGTGATGAACTGAAGTCATATTAAACAATTCACAACCACTGCCAAAGAGAACAAAATACACAAAATACACCTACACACACACACACACACACACACACACACACACACACACACACACACACACACACACACACACACACACACACACACACACAAGGCAAGCCTGTACACACACACACACACAGACACACAAACATTTGAAATATAAGGTTGAGAAATGCCAACCATGCTATTACACGCAGCCCAGATTTTGTGCAGCACAGTGCAATCTCGAGACAAGTCTGTTGTTTTAAGGTCTAGTGATTGAGGCGAGCAGGCACGCCATGTTCTTGGTAGGAAATTGCACACATCTGCATGATTGGCTGTGTGTGTGTGTGTGTGTGTGTGTGTGTGTGTGTGTGTGTGTGTGTGTGTGTGTGTGTGTGTGTGTGTGTGTGTGTGTGTGTGTGTGTGTGTTGAACGATGGTGGGAGACAGCACATTACTTTAGGAGGCACTTCAGTAGTAGATTATTGAAATGATAATAAGTTTGCAGATTGCACCCGCCAGCTTGAGCAAATCCTTTTTTTGTCTCTTTCTGAATTGGAAAAAACGAAGTGATGTCTAATTTGGCTTTTAAAAAATATTTAAAATGACAGCAATTTTGAAACCTCTCATTCCCCACTCCCCACTTTCCTGCGTTCTTTTCATTGGCGAACAAGCAGCCAAACGCAGAACAACAGTGACATGCTGTCATCAACATCAACATTATCGTCTATTAAAAAGCTGTGCACCAGCTATGGCTTAACAGCAAAATATACACAGAGAGGCTGGGATGATGTCTGCTCATTCCTTTTCATTACATTGAGGTAGACTGGACACATTAACTGTTATGTTTCCCCTTTAGGGTGAGAGCTTGTTTGTGATTGTCAACATCATGTCCCACCTAAACAAAAATCCTTGACCCTTAAAACAACACTATGCAACTTTTTTGAGTTAAGTAGTTATCTTCATAAGTCGATAGATGCTTAAATGAGTCATTACCAGGCAAATGAAGGCTTTCTTGACCGCCCTTCCTGTCTGTGGACAGAGTACCACACTTGGAATATCTGGGTGTCTGGCACCCGGCACCCTCCGTCTCACAAAGTCTTGAATAGACTTGAAGCCGGCTCGTGTTAAATTCTGAAGAAATTCTGACTTACCTCGGTGGACATGACTACTTTCGTATTCGCAGGTTACTCTGACCAGTTGAGTTGAAAATACATGCACAGTATGTTGTTATGAGAGTGTTCATTTACTAGAGACACTAAGGGGAGCTCTGTTGAGAAAATGCAGTCAAAAAGCAGTCATAGTATCTCTTTAATGTGAGGCTGAACAAAGAAGTTACATAGCAATACAAGGACAGCTGGTCAAGGTGAAACGGCTGAACAGTGAGGATTTGGATGAGCGTCAGTACCTGAATGCCTTGTTTATGCTTATCACAGCAAGCACACCTTCTGTCTGACAGGAAGTGACAACTTATCACAGCTATAATGCAATGCTGCCTGCTAGACAAATACAAATAGGCAAACCCAAAAGACAGTGCATAGAGAAGCAATCGAGTACTGAAGAACTGAAAAAGTGTACCCTTTTCCTTACAGTGCCTGTCATTTCCGTTACTTCCTGGAGATACTCTTTGATACTATGCCATTTGAATTGAGTGCACGTGCCTTATTTCTTAAAGAAAGAACGGAAATGATGGCATGGTCAAACCTAATAGCACATAGTGGAATGATCAACACTTCAAGCAGTGGGATGTTAGCCTGCATTTTTTGGCAGGCTGAGTGTATGTCTCCTGTGTAGCAGTAACACCCTCACAATCCACCCATGTTCACCCATCTGAATAAGAAGAAGGGGAATTGCTTGGTACAAAGGCTTTGAATGACACAGATTTGCATGGGTGGAAAGAACCAGGACCAGGCTAGAGTAGTCTCATGGGGAAAAATCACAGTAAAATAAAAAATATAAGCCATATCGTAGGAGTAAGCATTCAGCATTAGCAGTAAAGCAATGGCTTTGGTATTGTAATTGGCTTTTCACAGATGAGGCCAAAAAAGCAAGTTCCATAACATAGTTCTTCAAATCATAGCTTTCTGAAGTGTCACACACTGGCATGGATAATTTCAGTTGAAATTATAATGAGATGACCGTGGACAGTAACCATGGGGACGTGACGTCTAAGACCAGGGATACAGGATCAGATTTGACAATCCAACTTGAGAAGCACTGGTGTGAGGGAGGAAGACCATGGTGGTCAGTTCAGCGTGTGAATGCTGTTATGCTGACCACTTGTTTTTTTTTTTCCTCCAACAAGCCGACGTTCAGTCTGTTGCCATGACACCCGGCATTACCTAATTGGGAACCTGCGTAGCGGCTGTCTTACTCCTGCCACTCAGCTGTTACTGAGGAGTGAGACATGCTGGCAAGACCATTCGCCTCGCGTCGACACCCACGTAGCACCTTACACGCATCACACTCCAGCCTGGTGTCTTTTTTTTCCAGCACTCCACAAAAAAAAACACAAACAGCAAAATGAACACCTAAGGCTTGGTGAGCAGCATGTTAGAGGTGTCATTGTTAGCAAGCTTAAGCTGTGGAGTTGTAAAGATGAAATCCTGTGCAATCAGTTCCTGTGTACTTAAGAGCAAGCTGGCTAATCCTTAAAGCACACTATCCAACTTTT
>CM050201.1:5582500-5587500 GCA_027475355.1 Coilia nasus | reverse complement strand
GGCTGGAGACCATTATGGTCTATTGATGGGGATTGCCCACGCTGCCACCCTTACGACAAGCTATCTCAATTATAGCGGCTGCTATAAACTTTAGCACACTTTTGTTTTGTTTTTGTTTTTTTCAAAATGAACACTGGCTTCAGTCAGGACCAGAGCTAACTCGATAATGTTCTGGGGAAATACGGATCTAAATAGACGGACTAAACAAATGTCTTTGTAAGGGTCGCTTCAGGAAATGAGGATGGTCTTTGAACTACCTAGAACTTTCACAAATATAGCTGTGGAAGTGGCAGGGTCAGAGCAAGCTCAAAAGATAGCCAAGAGTTAAGCCAAGGGGATAAAAGAGCTTGTGGGAGAGGGTTCAAGCTTATGTTGTGGGCAGGAAACATGATGTTATTTGAGGGAACAATGGGGCGAATTTGGACACAGATTCCACCCACAATTTGTTGTGATCTGCAGCATCTAAAGTACCATGCCCATAATACAACAAATCTTTTCAATGACAATGGCCAAACATCCTGCTGAAAGTGTGTGGCACACATATTTGTCACATATGGCTTTCAAAAAGGACACACAGCAATGCCACGAATCTGATAAGTGGTAATACGATCATAAAATGCTAATTTGTCAGGGGGTTTGTGAACACAAACAATGTAACTCGTTTCTCTTTGACTACAATGTCAATTGGCTTGTAATTCAAACCATTCTGCAAACTCGCACGGGTCCAAGAGAACGTTTCCCAGAGACAACAGGAGTTGAGCAGATGTTCCTGCTGTTTTCCTCCCTTGGCAGACCAGCCTTGTTTTGGAGATTGTTGCCAGCACTTTGTGGCTCTTGTGGTGATGAGAAAAGCTTATTTCTTGCTGGCATCCATTTGAAAAGTGGCCTCTTTTTTGGGTCTGGAAACATAAACAATGTCTTTTTTTCTCCCTCCGTACTCTCCCTCATTGAGAAACACCATATTGTGTCACACACTGTCTGAGGAGGATTCTTGAAAGGATTTTCAAAATTGAAAAGGACTTGGCTAGAGTTGGCATTGTAGTTATTTTCCATTAAAAAGAGTGTGCACGCTAGCTTCACGGAAGGACTCCCATTGGCACACCACAGTTATGGTTTGACATCTGTATAAAAAGGCCTTGCTTCTGGCCCAGATGAATAATTGCTGTCTGTACAATATGTTCCTCAAACTCACAACACACACACACGCTCACACAGACAAAAAGCCAGCCAGTTGCGTAATTGTCCAGTTGTCACATGCAAATGAAATGTTTTGTCTAATTTTCTTTTCAGCAGGCCACTTGTCTAATTGCTTCGTTATTTTCTGTGAGAAAACACCCCTGACACTCCACAGTCTTTGTGTATCACTTTGATTGCACTGCTGCTCAGTGTACAGATACAACCACATATAACAGTTTACGAGTTGTAGCCTAAAAGTTGCCCCTTGTCCCCTTTAGTGTTTGAATCTGGTTGGTGTAAGAGGGGTGTTCTTAACACCATAATAGCCATCTGTGTCCCTCTTCAGGTCTTTCCATACAACTGCATGGGGTTTTATAAAAACGCTTTAAAAAAAGATTTAATAACATAAGGCAAGCTCCATCAAATGGTTGAGTAGTCATAAAAAGGGCTAGAATGAAAGGAGTGTTTTTTTAAAGCACTGAAGCCATAACTTTGAATGAAAAGCATTCAGGGATATTTCAGAAACATGGTTTACTAAAATAAATATAGGAAAATTAATAGAAAACATTCTAATTGAAGAGCTACAGATCTTCAATCTTCTAACATTCTCTTTTGGACTCTTTATACTGTATGAGGAAATGTACCCTTTCGTTTATTCTGAGTTAACGTACATTTGTTGCTAAATTATGTTGAAACAGATCCTTTGAAAAAGGGTTCTAACTGTTATCTTGTTCTACACGTTAGCAATAGCTGTTTTCACCAAACCTTGCGTAACACGTCTGCCTCTGACACTGACAAAAATATTACTAAATGATTTGACCAATACTTGAAGGTTCTCCTTCCATTTATTTTGCCCTCAGCTGCCACAGTTCTCTAGATCAACTCCAGACTCAACTGACATGAGGTGATGGTATGGAGAACTGCACTGACAGGTCTGTGGTGTCAAGACTTACAAGGATACAAGGATACAAGGATACAAGGATATTTATTTGTCAGATGCATAGACATACTGGGTAGTAGGACATGCAGTGAAACTGTTGATTGTGAGTCGACTGTGCGTGGGGAGTGGGGAGTAAAGTGCGTTGCATTTGGGGGGATGACTACCAAGGTAGAAAAGGTGATGGGGGGTGGGGTAAAGTGCATAAAGTGCAGTTATGGTTGGGAGGGAGGACTGGCTGTGGTGGCAGATGATGGGCTGTGTGTGGGGTGGGGGGGGGGACTGCGTGTGCAGCTGACAGCGCTGAGGTGGGGTTGGACAAACGTGTGTGGAGAGGGGTGAGGGCAGCAAGGAGCAAGATATGTGCTGTGTGCGTGTAGGAGGGGGGCTTGAGCCGTGAGGGCTGTGTCCTGTGTGCTGTGTGTGTTTGTGTGTGGGGGGTGGGGGGGTGGAGGGAGGTGGTATGAGGCGGGCAGCAAGACTTACGACCCCAGCTCTAGTTTGAATTTGCAACCAGTTGAACTCCTTAGGTAATGCCAGATATGCAATAGCTCCTGAGGCAGACCATTTATCACAAATGCTTTCCATGATGTTGGTGTAATGATGGATCACCAATTTGTAGTGAGATTTGATATTTACAGAAAGTAGCTAAATCTGGGAAGTAAGTCTGCCCTATCTAGGATGGGCTTGGGCCAGTGGCTGACTTGCGTTCAAGTTGAAGTTGAAGCTGGCAAATGTAGCCATGACAGTATTTGGAAAAATAAAGGATGATGGATGGATGGTTAACTAAGCTGGATTCGCTTTCACAGAAAACCCCAATTCTTGCTTATTACATGGCCTTCAACAACAAACTCTGAGGAAGGGAGAACCAGTCGTCCAGAGTCAGTTTGTCTCTGCACAAATAGAGCCTGAGGATGTTGACACCAGCAGAAGAAACTGGCAACTGCCTTTATTCACCGTGGCAAGCTTTAAAATGCCCTAAAAGTTGTATGAAATGTAACCAAGCATGGAGAACACGAAAACTGTGGGGAACACTGCTCTGTAATGAAAGTCAACAAGCATATAAACAAGCAAGCAAACAAACAAACAAACAAACAAGCAGTGAGTGTAAAGGATGCTGCTGTGTTTGATGTACCCATCGGAGAAAGCTCCGTGGTGGACCCCTACTGAGAGCTGCTCATGTTTGTTTTGAGAAGCAGGATGGCTCTCTGTGTGACTCCAGGATGCATCGGGAGCACACCACAGCACAGATTACTGTAAAGCTGCAGAAACACTGCAGAGAGAACATTTAAAAGCATTCTCCCTCAGGGACGTTGTTTCTGTCTTCAAGTATAAAACAGTAGCTAGGGACAGAACCAGCTGTGGCACCTAAGATAGATTAGTTCATTTAAAAGACACCACCGCAGAGATAGAAAGACAAAGGAGACAGAACTTTTTTTTTGAAAATGTATATACTCATTTTGTAATATTTTCCTTATAAACTTTACATTTGAAAAAGGCATTCGCAGATAGATTGACTGATGGGTGTGGAAGACTATGCATGTCTCGTAGTCTTAGGAAATCCAGTGCTTTCGTAGGTCAGCAGTTGATTCCTGGTAGTCCTTTAAAGAAGTCTGGAGACACTCAGTCTCCTGCTGTGTCTTGGGCTGCAGGTTAGTGTCCATATCACCAACCCAAGGCCCTTCCCGTGCTCTGTAAATGTCCTTGTAAAACAATTGTCTTTGGTATGCAACGTTTAATATGCCAAGGTATGTCCTTAAGCTTTGTGTTTGCTGTGATAAAGTTACTGAGACCTCATCACTCTTTGGTTACTCTGCATTCCTGTTGTGTAAGGCACTTTTGGTCCATTTTTCATTTTGTGCTTCAACGATTACAGCCCCCTTTCCAATTGTGCATCTAAGCTGCACTCTCCAGTCAACCCTGACCCTTTAAGCCCAATAATAATTATACACTGCCGATTAACAACCTTGGCTGGATAAAAATCATATTAATATATTAAAAAATATTGGCTCTTGAGGTTGGCATGAACATTGACTCAGCCAAGCCAGCAGGGGGCAGTGGTGAGTCGAGAGCATTACTTCTCGTCACTCACTGAGCAGTCCTCTGAGATCTTCTCCTGGGAGACGCTGTGCTCAGACAGCTTGTCCAGGTCCTCCATGTCGTTGAAGCGCTCGGCCACACACTGGGCCGTGAGTCGGGCCTCGGGGTCATGATCCCAGCACTCCTCTATGGTGCCACACACAGACTGGATGCCCTGTGGGGAGGGGAGGAAAGGGGAGGGGAGGGGAGGGGAGGGGGCATCAGAGAGACCATTAGAAATAAAGATGGGAGGGAATAGAGGGATCAAAAGAGATGATAAAAAACAGTGGTAGGAGAAGCGTGCGTATGTGTGTGTGTGCATGCGTGTGTGTATCTTTGTGTTGTTTGTGGGAAACTCAGCATGTGGGTATACATGGTAAACCAGCCCCTCATACTTTCATTTCATTTTCATTTCATTTTGTACAGGAGGGTCTGGCAGTGCTGTCATTGACATTGCTGTATAAGGGAGAAATTTTACCTAGCCAATCAGCGAACAGAGGCAGTGTTCATCAGCAATGATGTTGACTTTGTGTGCTACATTTGAATTGAACTGTGTGTTGCTTGTGGGGAACTAAGCATGTGGGCATATACTGTATGTGTGCCTGTCTGTACTTGTAGCTCGTTGTCTATGTTATTGTGAGGACAGGCTGTGTGAATGTGTTTCCTTATGTAAAGATGAAGGGCTCCATTACCGGGTGGTTGAACCAGCTGCTGGGCATCTCTGGCCGTCCTCTGTCTCTGAGCACACTGTCCTTCATGCTCTCCACACACGGGTGCTCCCGCACTTTACCAAACGGAGGCTCGTACT
>CM050201.1:5560000-5572500 GCA_027475355.1 Coilia nasus | reverse complement strand
ACTACAACATAAATAGGCAGACAGATAGACAGATAGATTGAAAGATCGATAGATATATAAATAGAGAGGGAAAGAGAGAGAAAGAAATAGAAAGGAGAAAGAAAGAAATAGAAAGAAGGAGAAAGAGAGAGAGAGAGCGGTGGGAAAGGTGCTTTATTGACTTGAAGAGGACATGCAGGATTGCAACAGCGTACCTCCTACTGCGTCGCATCGCGAGGTGATCTCCCACAGCACCAGAGCCATGGAGTAGACATCTGTCTGCTTGAAGGACTCCGTGTTCTCCAGGTTGATCCTCGACTCCAGCACCTCAGGGGCCATGTATCTAGCTGTTCCCACCTATGTGTCAGCACAACAGAACACAAACACACAACTGCACTGTAAAGACAATTCAATAACAGGTTACAAAAGCCTCCAGTAAGTACAAATTTATGAACAGTATTTACTAATTTAAGTAGCCTAAGTGTGAATACACAAACATTGTCAATTTGAATAATTGGAAAGACTATTACATTTAGAATAGCCATATTGATTTTAGCACACTTACCTCATGAGGTACCTTAAGAGTGTTTAGGTACATAAAATTAATTAATCTTTAAGAGGCCCAGTATAGTACAAATGTCACTTCACTGAGCTCCAGTAGAAAGACATTTCACTGTCTAAGCTAAGTGTCCAGATTTATTCAAAGATCTGATAAAGATTCAACCAAAGGTCCAGCATAGGACCTTTTAGAACCAAATAAAACAAATCAAGCGTGGTGTTAGTTCTGGCAGGCCACAGAGTCAGGCTAAGCTGTCAGCTGTTGGCCCAGATGGCTGCATCAGCTGGGAACTCCGCTGACCACATCACCTGACTGATCAGCTGACTACTTTCTGCTGCCTTATTGGCTGAGATCACATCGGGGGCTGCTAACATGTGCCGCATTTGACTTGAGCTAGACGTTTGCATCCGTTTGCATCCGTTTGCAGCCTGACGCTGAAAATGTTGCATTGTGGTTAGAAATTGTGTCCGACATGCCCGAAATGTGTGAGGTTGTCACGAGTTGTCACAACAATGCGACCATGACACATGACCCGAAAACTCGCGGGAGCATGACGCTTACAGACAAATCGTACAGACCTTTGCAGTTGCCTCCACACAACTGCAAGTGGCTAGCTAACGCCTCCTCGGTGACGCTACTTTGCCATGGTTGGTTAAAAGTTCACTGACGTCTGTGCAGGTGCATTGTCCGGTGCTCCCCGACTGGACTTGTCATCTAAAGTGTACGTTATTGTACTCCAATTTGAAGATATATCTCTTCTCTTTATTTTTACCTTGTTCTGATGGTTTATCTGACGCTGTCAAGCCCGGCCCATTATTTATTTAATTATTAATCCCATTTCTATTTCATTGTCCGTGTTATATACCTACCTATGGTCTTTGTTTCATGGTTTTGCTGTCTTAGTTTTCATGTTTGTGTTGTGGAGCACTTTGGGGCAACTCGTTTTGTTCCAATGTTAATCTAAACAATAAGAAAGACTCGACTTCAATTAAACTCTCAGTGCACCCCACTACAACCATAGACTGTAGAGGACTACAACCCCCGCCCTCCCTCTCCACACATGACTTGTGTGTCATCTGCTACGATGATCGGGGAGGCGCGAGCTCAGTCTCGTTAGGATTTGTGTTCGACTTTATTTTCCTCATTTAATGCCCACCCCTGCTGTGACCAGCAATTCTCGTTGACGTATGCAGCCAGTTGCAGACGGGCGGACTGGAATCTCGAACGAGCCTATGCTGTTTGAGAACATAGGCTTGTTTGAGGTGTCAGCCTGTCTGTCTGCATCTGTCTACATTCGTCAACGAGAATTGCTGGTCACAGCAGGAGTGGGCATTAACTCATTCGATGCCAATGACGCGAACACGCGTCTTTTACGATAGTAACGCCCAGTGCCAATGACGCGTTATCGAGTCAATTGCGTTTTTTTACAGGGGAGGTGGGGTAATCATCTGATCTAGCTTGTGTACAAAAATCAAAGTTGTAATCACAAGGGAACCCATTCTGTGGGTAGTACCAGTATCAGTGTGGATATGTGATCATCTAACATTGTCTCAAAGAAGAGACACTGGACCTGGCTTGCTCAATTGCTCGCAGTTTTGCACACTGCTAGCTTGATCAAAATAAATCCTGTCAGCACGTATGTTGAAGCTACTGTTTTCCTAGCAACATCTCACGTTTAGCTTCTGCAAGCCACCAATAGATTAATTTCACTTTAGGTAATGCATAATGAGCAGCCTGTCGCGCTGTTTCATAGATAGCTACACCTGCACTTGACTGACCCGTCTGCGCCGACAGCAAGTCACTGACGACCCAGCTCTCTACATTTGGTAAAGCGCACGGATTCACTGCACTCTCCCAACATCATAATTTTCTGTGCTATCATTCTCATGTGTTAATCTAGTTGTTCTGTGTGCGGATCCTGTGGAATACGATGTTATTTTGCTCTGAAGGCGTTGTATATTTGGTTCGGTTTCGGTTTGCCTATCCCCTCTCTGAGCCAAGTTCCCACACTAAAATGTTACAATGTTTTATATCGTGTTTGGTGACGTTCAGAAATATTACATTTATTACCGATACTAGATGTATGGACCGGTATTTTAGATCGTGTTTATAGGTCTTCTCTGCTGTACACACACATGCATACACACGCACGCACACACAGGGGGAGAGCTAGAAGCACTACAGTTACAGTATAACATAGTGTGCTGTACATAAATAGCTGCTAAATAATGTTGCCAGCGTTATTTTTGGTGCAGTATACAATGGGATCACTTTTCATAATGTTTGAGATGTCTCTGAAGCAAAAACAATTGTAATCAAAGACATTTTCTGCTTGAAATGTTGCTCGTTACAAAAAGCCGTTTTTCTCAGTATTTTGGTCAGAAATCAGCATTTTTAGTTACACCCACCCATGTTCTCCAGACAATTGCTAAGGAATGGAAAGAGGTACAAACAAAAAAATTCTGATGATAAAGGAAAGTCTGGAGTTTCTTTTGGTATGTTTTTTGTTGACACAGACATAGAACTCAATTTTCTGTGGGTCTTGAAAAAACACTGAAATGTTCAAAAAATCCTGGCACTGGGACGTGACCAACTTTGAAAATGGCTGGCACTGAATGAGTTAAATGCAGAACATAAAGTCGAACACAAATCTTAAACGAGACTGAGCTTGCACCTCCACGATCTCCGTAGCAGATGACACAAGAGGTCTGTAGGGTCTATTGTCTGTAAGCGTCTCCCGCGAGTTTTCGGGTCATGTGACATGGTCGCATTTCTGTGACATCCTCACACATTTTGGGCAAGTCGGACACAATTTTTAACCATCATGCAAAATTTTCAGCATCAGACTACTAATGGCTGCAAATTGCTGCAAACGGATGCAAACGTTTTCATCATGTCAAATACGGCTCATAGCTGTGCAAGCCATTTACTACCCACCTCCTCCCTAACTTTACCTCACTATGCACCTGACTTGTATCTAACACATGGAAGGGCATGCGGTTCCAAGGACAGAGCCATACCATCAAATGTAACTTTTACATATTAATACATTATTTTGACTATAGTACACCTGACTGAGCTGTTGCATTTGACTACTTTTGTCTTTATTCTGACGAAGTCTCCTGTGACCTGAATATAGGTTCTTTAGTATAAGTCAGCATGAGTTCAAAAACCCTTAAAATGAATGTAATTAACCGTTACCTGCCCGCTGTTTGCCAGTTCATCCACGGACAACGTGTTGTCGAGCCGCAGCCCCAGGCCGAAGTCACAGAGGCAGCAGGTGAGGTTGTCCTTCACCAGGATGTTGGAGCTCTTCAGGTCTCTGTGTGCGATGGGCACCTTGGGCCGGCCGTCGAGGGTGCGCTCGCTGTGCAGGTGTGCCACGCCCTGCGCCATGGAGCTGCCCAGCATCATCAGCTGGCCCCAGCTCACCACGTGGTGCGTCAGGTACTCCTGGAGGTTGCCCAGCGGGTGGTAGGCGGTGATGAGCCAGTACTGCTTGTCCACCTTCCGCTCCTCGGCCGTCAGGAATTGGAGAACGTTGACGTGACGCAGGTCGGCGTCGGAGAAGATGTCCTTCTCATTCTTCCAGGACAGGTACTCCTCGCTGGAGAAGATCTTGATGGCGACGGTCTGGAAGGGCTCGCCGGTGGCTGATGTGCCCTGCTTCAGCTTGGCCTTGTAGACCTCGGCGAAGCGGCCCTTGCCCACTTGGGCGTCCAGCTCGATGGGCAGCGGCTCGGTGTTGTGGTTGAGACTGTTGGCGTGCGTGGAGCTGCTGTCAGAGTGGTCATCGTCCAGCATGATGGCGTGCACATCGCTGAAATCGCGTCCTGAGGCCATGCCGCGTTTGCCTTTGGCGTCCCAGAGCTTGCGCTGTCGGCCGACCCGGTAGAGGTAGAAGCTGATGATCACCAGCAGGGCCAGAACCAGAAGAGGAACCAGGCTCACCAGGATCACAAACATCACCTGGAAGTCCTTTGATACTTTGTCTGTGTTGGGGGGTGAGAGGTGAAGTTAAATAATGGTAGAGATGCATGAAAAAAAAAACATGAAACATGCTATTTGTTGTGTTGTTTTAACAGTGCTTAATCATCAAGCACATGGCCAAATGTTTTATATGGGTAGTATTTATTCATTTAAATTAGTCAACATATACATATTAAACCAACATTATGCAAAACGTTGCCACTCTACAAGATTTTTTAACGAGCAGCTACTTTTTGTGTCCAATGTAAAATGCTCACGTGGAAGACAGACTAACACAAATGTAATTCCCCCAAGATGTCTGTGGTATGCAATGATATTATCTATTACCTAATTTGCAATGTAGACATATTATCTAATTTGCGAATTAATCACGATCATCCATCCAGTTGGTTGTTCTTGCATGCTTTTTATTCAGTTAACTAATTTTGTATACTTAAATCACACACACACACGCACACACACACACACACACACACACACACACACACACACACACACACACACACACACACACACACACACACACACACACACACACACACACACACACACACACACACACAGTGTGAGAGTGGGAGTTCACCCCAAGACCTTGATATCTTTACTTTCAAACTAATGGGGAACTTAATACAGCAAAAGTACAATGCATCTGTGAGTTAAACTCATCTCTTACAACATCCTGCTTCTACACAGAATCCACACATTCCAGGACTAGCATATGCTGTAACCTACAGGAAATTCTGCTCACTTGAAAACACTTTCACTTTGGTGTATCTAAGACCACAGTAAGAAGTCAAGACACAGAATCAGCACTTTTTGTCTTTTGATTCCTCTTTTTTAGGATGTATAAACCAACACCTATTGTTCTAAAATGCACTGGCTTTCATGAGAAGTTTGTGGTTTCAAGCTGAGGAAGGGAAGTTTTCAAAGTGGGAATGCTATTGCAGAATTTTTAAAGTAGAAACTTAAAAATGGGCACTACAGGAAGTTTAAAATGAAGGTATGTGGCTCAGCATAACACCCATTTAAATAGATCGACATTACAACAACTAGACACAAGCACATCATTCTCCATTAAAAAACAAAAACCTCACAAACACAGTGCTCTGTGTTTACAGAGCCCTCATACTCAGTGCCAGATGTACAAAGCAATTAGCACCCACTTCTGGCGTAATTCTCTCACAAAGAGCATCTAAATAGCCTACATAGCGTGGTATGAACAAACAGCACTGCATGAAAAGTGGGATTTTCATCAGTAATCTGCACTGTAAATTGCCGTGGAAGTTCTTTTAAATATTTTTTTATTCCCCTCCTGAACCATGTTTTTAAAAAGTTTCTTCACGTCTTGAAGAGTCCTTGTGGCAGACGGATTAATTGAATTAACCTTTTCTGTAATTTGGACCCAGGCTTGGTGTTTCTTTTGATTTCCATTGTAGTCTGACTTTACAGCATTGTATTCCTCCAAAAGACATATATTTTCTGCTACAGAGAAAGGAGTCGAGCGCCCACTATCGGCCATCTTGTTTAGACTTACTTGGTGTCTTAGTTTTCCCATAATGCAATGCGAATTAGTCTGACTAACTAAAGACAGCCGCTGGCTTATTTTGTGCAACTGTCTTGTCCCAGTGTCTATAGCTAGCCTGTCTTACTGTTAGTCAAAGTTAGCAAATGTATGTACGTCTGGCCATCAGAGTGGAGAGCTCCATCCTGTAGTAGGCTACATGCAGGACTCAGGAACGTAGCACTTGACTGTGGAATGTCAATACGCCTCTCCAAAACTAGCATTAGCCCTAGTGCTCCCTAGCAGAGCACAACGGCTCTCTTCTTCTGTCCTCCCACGGAGTCAACAAGCCCCGAGTGCCCTTGTCTCACCGCAGGGGAGGAAGGACCGAAGATGGCCGCCAAGAAGGCTGCGTGCTGCACATGTGTGACGTCTGCGAGAAATCATTGTGACAGAGCCATTAATGCGAAACAAACGTGAAACTCCGTAATGGTACATGTGTGCGTATTCTCCTGGGGGAAGTGGAGGGGCTTGTAAATGGCTTGTTAACACGTTGTCTGGTGAGGCTTTGGTTGCAGCAGCGGCTATGTAAACACATTGCAATCTTAGCAAGTTGTGTTGCAAGACTTGGAGGGAGAGAGACAGCGCAGGGGAAGCGAGAGAGAGGGGAGGAGGGGAGGGGTGGGGGTGGGAGGCTGGTTGGGTGGAGCATAGCGGACACATGACATACCATGCTGCCATCATGCTTTCAACTCCCCCTTCGAGCAGACAGGAAACCACATGTCTGAACGCTCTCATTCTCTCTCTCAGCCTCCGCCAGCAAGCAACACACAGCAGCTAGGGCTTAGAGAGAGAGAGAGAGAGAGAGAGAGAGAGAGAGAGAGGATGAAAGAGGAAGAGAGAGAGAGAGAAACAGACAGTGAGATGTGAGGACAAATGAAAACGAAAGAAAGAGGGCGGAAAGAGGCAAACAGGAGATAGAAACCAAGGGGGAGGATAAGAGAGAGAGAGAGAGAGAGAGAGAGAGAGGGGAATGAGAGCAAGATGGAGAGAGATAAGACAGGGGGGAAATGAGAGATGACAGGCCAAGAGAAGGAAAGAGATGAAAAAGGAGGGGATAAAGATAGAGATGAGAGGAATGAAGGGAACAGAGGGTAAAAGGTGAGAAGAGAAAAGGAGGGGTGGGATGGAATGACAAGAGAAAAGGGAGACTAATAGCAAATGCTTCTAAAAAGAAAAAAAAGAGAGCAAGAAGGATGACAGAGAACGGAGAAGAGACAAAGAAGAGAGAGAGAGACAGAGAGAGACAAAAAGAAAGAGAAAGAGAGAGATGGACATGCAAACAAAAAAGCAGTGGAAGAATATTGAAATGCTTGTTGGCAGCTTGCACAAATTGTTTGAAGCGTCTGAATCTCTCCCCACACTGTGACAACTTGTTTCCACACATGCAGGAATCACATGTTTGTTTATGCTACTATTTACACCTGTTGGGCCTCTCACTCACAGTGGGCCTATTCATGCCTGTTTTAGGCCAGAGGACGAAAGAGGCATGTGTGTGTATGTGTGTGAGTGTTTGTGTGTGTGTGTGTGCATGTCTGTGTCTGTGACTGTCTTGTCATCAGCAACATGCTGAGCAGCTAACAAGTGTGTAGTGTTCCATCCCCTCAGCATGAGGTGTTTGTGTGTGTTGGGGTGTGTGTGTGTGTGTGTGTGTGTGTGTGTGTGTGTGTGTGTGTGTGTGTGTGTGTGTGTGTGTGTGTGTGTGTGTGTGTGTGTGTGTGTGTGTGTGTGTTTGTGTTTTCCATGACGCTGCTGGGTACAGATGCTTTTAATTTTGGTGACTGCGCAGAGGCTGCTCACGGAAATGTGTGGCTTCTTCTTGCTGCTGTTGCTGTTCAAGTCTAGATGCAAAACCATCACAAGCACTGCATGCTATATCACAGTATTACAGAATCACAGCTGCCAAAGAGCCCCCCAGCCTCATCTTACAGAGAGCCCCCAAATAAGCTCCCAATTCATGCAGAGGTGTTTTCTAGAACACATTTACAGAGGGCACAGACAAACAGACACACACACAGTGACATATGCGGTTGCCCAGGGCGGCATCGTCGTGGGGTGGTGCGGGCTTGGCGCTTGGCACTCGCAAAAAATAGTTATTCAGTTTTATTTATTTATTTACTTGCTTGCCCAGGGCACCAAACAAGCTAGGACTGCCCCTGCACACACACACACACACACACACACACACACACACACACATGTGCTAATCTCACAGCTACTAAGTTACATTTACCTTGTTTATTCACGGCACTCTCAATGATTATGAAGCAAATTATAATTGATCGCATTTCTAGTATGTAATATATAATGTATTGGGTAAGGAATAATGTTATGCGAAGCAGTCATTCTCGTGGAATAAGCCCCGACAGAGTAATGCAGGACCTCGACACAAAGCGTAACTTGCAGAAAATGTATATAGCTACTCAAAAATTATAATACAAAGTTAGACACTTCTAACAACGATTTTAAATATTTTGTTGCCACTTCATGGCCTGCACTACTAAAAATAGATCATCGAACGAATAGAATGTATAAGTGTTGTGTAGAAACATGTCCATCGGATGTTTGTCAGCATTCTAAAGAGGAGTATAATAAATATCGTATAATGTATTTCTTTCCATGGGGTCTTTATCAAGGACAGAAAAAATATCCCCAAAACCCAGGAAGATCAGGGACAGAAACGGATCTTCGGAACCCAGGAGGAAAACAAGTCAAAAGGGCTTTGAAAACAAACTTCCTTGGCTTCATTAAAAAAGAACGTCAGTATCTTTCCCAAACCCAGAGCCCCCTGACACATACACACACACACACACACAAAAGCACACGCACACACACACACACTGATGATTGTATTTATACAACAGTTTAAACTTTAAATTAATGAAATTAATTATTATTGATGCCTTCGCAAGGTGACTGACTATTGACCTAATCCTTCCCCCGATCACCCCAGTTCAGTACAACACACACACACACACACACACACAGACACACACACACACACACACACGCACACACACACTGTTGAACTCACCGTGGGAGAAGAAGATGTGGTCGTTGCACTCGTCCCCTGAGCAGGAGCACATGTAGAACTGGGAGTCCTGGCCCTTCTTCTCCTTCATCTCACACTTGCTGTTGTTGTAGTCGTCCAGCCACAACCCATGCAGCCTCTCGGCTGGGTTGTGGCACAAAGTGTCCAAGGTCACGTTGTTATCTTTCTTCCTCCTGGAAATGGGTTCAGTGGTAACAAGTAAATATATTGTGTATTTGACACATTATTCACATAAATCATTTTTTTGTGCCAGTGTCTCTAGCCTGGTAAACCAGCCCCTCGTACTTCAGTTTATTTTGTACAGAGGGTCTGGAGGAGGGTGTTGTATTGAGAAACGCTTTCTTCCTGAGTTGTGGGCTCTGCTGAAGTGCTTTATGCAGAGTGTCACCTTCAACCATACACTAATGGCAGAAGGTGGCGATGAAAGACATCATAGCACTACCACACAGGGAGCATTCAAACTAATCACCCTCCAATCGCTGGCTTTACCTCCTTAGCCACCGTCGCCCACATCTGACCAGGCAAACTAGAGTCAAATACTCCTCCTGGATGGACATCTGTCCATCACAGCTGTACCCCAACTAAATGTACTACCCAATTCCAAAAGAATGGACACAATTACAAAGGGCTTTTACACACAACACACCACATCAGATGCCAACCCCTTTACTGCCCCTGTAACTTCTGTAAACTGCTTAGCTATGTGCCTTAAAAGGGATACTATAAACATGGTATAATTAGTCTTTCCTTCTTGTTTGTATGACTGTCATCATTACTACACCACGCAAACACACCATGAAGGACAGTTAACATGTAGATCTTTCAGTGCCTTTCTAGTTATGATGTAATCCAAATTCAAACTCAAAAGAACATGCTATTTTGACCTGTAATTTTAATGTACAGAAAAAGGCCTACTCTAGGTTACATTTTAGCATTTACTATACCTCTATACTCCAATGTGAAACAAAAATATTTTCCAAAATATCTCTCATGAAAAAGACAAGAACATTTTATATATATTTTTAGACAGGGCATGGTCAGTGGTCAAAACACAGGTTTGTAAATATCCAGCCCTAGAAGGCAGCGATCCATGAAGAACTTATTCTGTTATAATCACTATTCCCATGACATCAGGTTTTTTCCCTGCTGCCTATAAGTAAGGCTTCTGCATAGCTAGACCTTTTGGTGAGACATTTACAGGCACCAGTCAGAACCATCTGTGCCCTCGTACAGAACTTACAGAGTGCAAAGAACTTAAAAGAGTCCACTTAGGTTCAGACATGGTGGTTCCTCTGTAACTAAAGTTTAGACGTAGTGGTTTGTAGCCTTCCTGTCCCCATAGAGGGAGGCTTTTCCCTTTCCCAGAGCCAGACATTAGCCATTTTTGGCTTGCTTGCTTGCTTGCTTTCTTTTTCTTTCTTTCTTTCTTTCTTTCTTTCTTTCTTTCTTTCTTTCTTTCTTTCTTTCTTTCTTTCTTTCTTTCTTTCTTTCTTTCTTTCTTTCTTTCTTTCTTTCTTTCTTTCTTTCTCCATCTGACAACAAAACGTTTACTACTGCAGGCTCTAGTACATACACAGTCTTGAAGTGTTGGTTCACACTAACAATGACACCACCGCATGAAGACATTGAAAGAAGCTTGATTCCCCCCACCCCACCACAACCTACATGCAGACCTCCACCTAGACCTACAACACAAGATCATGGTTTCCCATTGCCCACACAGGGCACATAGCTAAAAACAAATGTGTGTCTGTCCTCCAGTGTCGGCTGCTTTAAATACATAAATGAACAGCCTGCAATGTAATTATACATTTCGAACATTAAGAACAATAAAGATGTTCTCAAGGAGAAAGTAAAGTTCCTCACCAGATGCTAACGCAGACCTCGTCCACGTCGGTGCAGATGGAGGTGATATCACACAGGCTCCAACAGCTCCCACTGTTGTTGCAGGCCGTGGGTTGCTCATCACAGAACTTACACAGAGTCCGCATCTTGCCACCGTAGCCCAAGACTGCACACACACCACAGGAAATAGCCATCTCATCAGTCTGCCTTTAGTTAATCTTTTTTTTTTTTATTCTACAACTCCTAGCATTATTTTTTTAATGTATGTTTCTTGATTTGTTTCTGTGCTTTTCACTGTCCAGTGCTACCTTATCTTTTAACTTTGTAGAGTGCATGGCAACACAAAGAGCAACACAGAAGTGGGCAGCGGTTAACTGGTACTTTTTACAGTACAGGTTTTACCATCCCATACCCTTTCAATATGAGTGTGCTGGCTTTGACTATGCTCAGGTTATGAGTTGCACATGAAATGACATTATTTCTGTCATTAGGTGGTGCAGACACATTTTAAAACACCCAATCATCATTCAGAGTCAAATAGATAAAAAAAACAGAGCAGCCTAAGTAAGTTAATGCCCACTGATTGGCTTTCAGTGCTTTCCTCACTGGTTTCTAGTTCCAAGTAACAAACAATGCTGTAAGAATAGTATATAAGTGACAACAAGAACTACCTAGAAATCTCTCTTTTTGATGTAATTGTCCCGAAAACACCTTGTCGCTATGTAGACCCATGCCTGTTTTGTGACCTTAGAGTGTTAAGGTGTGTCTGGATGTCTTTGTGTGTGTGTGCCCGTGTGTGTGTGTGTGTGTGTTAGTGAGTATACTTACTTGGGCTCTTACTAGGCTCCTTGTTCTCACCTATACCTGGTGTACCCTTCTCTGCGGGCATTAACTTCTCTGGTACTCTGACAGAGTAATGAGGGTCGTCTGAAATAAAAAATTTCAGCATTGAGATGCACACATGGACCACAGGTGTGTATATTTTAATTATTTTTCACGTCCTTACACACAATTTCACATACATGCATTTGCATACATGTGAGGCATTGCACACTATTTCACATGCATTTTGTTAACGATCTGTGTTTAAGATTTCCATATGGCAGCACAGCAGTGTCACTCATGGTAACGGTAGAATATGCATGTTGTAAGACAAAATGTCCTATTCTGCTTCTCTCTTCAATGTGAAGATCCATTCGGCACATTAGTGTGACTGGAATGTTGTAGAATGGAAAGAATAAAAAAAATATTGTGGACTCTCATATTGCTAAACACATAAACATGAACACATTAGCACATTTTTGTTATAATGTTTAAAACCCCCCTGCTTATCGGTTAATAGGAGCAGTATTTCCAGTTAGTGCTTTGGTAACACTTTATTTTTGGTGTCAGTCTTCCAGTGTATGTATCTAATTTGGTACAGCACTGCAACCCGTGCAATATCATATACAGTAATATCAATAAAGTGCACTAGTGTTATGCTTACATAATGTATTTCTGTTACACTGTAACAT
>CM050201.1:5530000-5557500 GCA_027475355.1 Coilia nasus | reverse complement strand
AACCAGGGTGAATCAGAAATAACTTACTATAAATAAATAATTTACACAGTAAAAAATAAAAAAAAAATAGTGGAGGACTTATCTCACCTGGAAATGACATGGAGCTACTAGCACCACTAACACCACTGAGGAATAGCAGTCCACACAAAAAAGCGGAAAGGCGAAGCGGCTCCATTTGAAGACTGGTAATCATCGTCTTCTCATTAATTTGTCGAAGAATCAATAATACGTATAGGTGCCGTTTCAGTCTTCAGACAAAAGGTTAACAAATTATTCTTCCAACATGTTTTGTTTTATTGTCGTGACAGCCTCTCCGGTTTGAGAGGCTCTCGCACTAGGCTGAACTTCAAGTTTTCAGTCACACGCACTTATACTCTCAGTGAAACAGGAAATCTTGAAAAAGGGCAGGACTCTCGCTCGCTCTCTGCCCCTCTCGCAACCGCCCGCCCGCCCGCCTGCCTGTTTGCGGCTTGGTGCATTTCCAACCTGTCATTAAGTTCCAAAAGGGAGCATATGGACTAGACGGTAAGCGACACTTCTGAAAAAAGACCTGTCCATTTTAAGACACGGTAATGGGAAGTAAACGACATCTCATTCATTTTTTGGGGAATTAAGTGAGTGTTGTGTAGACCCATGAACAAATGCTGAACTACTTCATTAAAGTTTCATTTAACAGGTTCTCAGCATTTGAGTGCCTAACTTAAGAGCTGAATATATGTAGGCCTAAACTACCCAAAACAGGCATTGTCATGAAAGGTAGCATATTAAGCTACTGAAAAATATTACAGACTCTTGCTGTGTTGAGTGACCGTTTGATTGAACAGACCGAGAGGTTATGTCCACAGTCAGGCCAATAAATCTTGACTCTGTGTCTGAAAATGGCCAGCATATGTTTTTACTCCACATTCTCCAGCCATGATGTCAGGGTTTTATTGTCACCTTCCGACCTCTAAGTGACAAACCCACATAAGCGAAACCAAATATTTCCTTACCAGCATCTCACCCAGCAACGGAATGAAAAGGTGAAATAGAAAAAAAATAAAAATAACAAAAATAATATGTACAATGTGTCTTTAAATCACTTTATATTTAATATTCTTTGTCGCAGTGTTTAGATATGTTATACACTGTTGTTTGCTCGAAATGATACCTGCTTATATGAGAATGTGTTATATGTATAAGTGGAATGTAAGAATGATTAACAGCCATCTGACTTTGGTTAATGGTTGATATTTGATATCAACAGCTAATCAACAGCACTTTATCCCCACCCTGTGCGGCGGTGTTGATTTTGAGCCCTATACACAGAACAGGCAGGGAGGGCACCACAAGGATCAGTCAGCAAATTTTAACAGACTATCCCTAAATCAACCTAAAATACATCAAACTATACCTGAAATACATAAAACTATACTTAAAATACACAATCTTGTCTTAATGGTGGTTGCTAGAGCATTTAGCCCAAACATGTTAATTACTATCAGATTTAGAATACATTGGGGCGATCAAGCAGTACATAGCTTAGTACAAATCTTCTCTCACTCTCTCGTTCTTTCTTTCTCTCTTTCTCTCTCACACACAAACACAGACACAAACATGCACGCACGCACAGACACAAACATGCATCAGTATCTGTCCCATCAGTAAGAGCCCCGACCTTGTGAGAGCTCTGTAACAGACAAGGATGCTCCTGATGGGTTTGTCTCTCTCACATGTGAAGCGAGAGATGACTTTAAAGTGGATTAGTGACAAGACAGAAGAGAAGCTCGTCATGCAGCACGTTGTACAAGGCAATTGTGAGCGCCACGGGCTCTCTGTGTATTTGCTCAGAAAACACATGAGCCGAGAAAATGGAGGCCCCAAAACGTTGACGAGCCGGAGAAACGCCACGGAAGTGATGGATGTCTTTTGCTTTGCATTGGGACTCCCCTGACCCCTCCCAAACACGCACCCTCCACCTCTTTCGTTTCCCCTCTTCTCTCTCACTGAAAGCCCAGATGTTATCGCCTGTCTCAGGAGGCAGAGCTTCGTGTGCCATTTCCTCAAAAGATCAGCATTGTTGGTGACAGGGTCTGCCCCTTGCTGTCAAGCGGTTGCACAGGTTGTTAGTGTGGTGAGATGCGCTGTCACACTTTAGTGTGGGAATTGAAAGGGAAAGTTGTTTTGCACTCCACAGGAATGAGTGTGAGTGTGATCGCTGTCAGCCTGAGGCTTCTGCCACTGAAACAAAATGGTCTAAGTAGTAAAAACATTCCTTTATATCCTGCACAGGACTGGTTATTTTTTCAGGCACCATCACAGGAAACATTTATTTTCTCAATACTGCCTCTCCTAGGTTTTACAGAGAAACTACAGCCAATGTTACCTAGCTTATTTTTTTACATTGGGAACCAGGGGCTCAGGATTTGGCTGGTTAGCTTCAGCTGATTAGCGAGGCACTTCCTCGTCACTGTTTTCCACAAATTGCATCATATCTGCCCCCTTTTCCCCATGCTGATTGGTGGGTGCTCCACTCTCGGCTCATGCATGAGGATGTCCCCAAACTACCGGACCATCCATTTTTGAACATCCAGTGCCCTTCCTCAGTTTAGCTTTCTGTTCTACGTCACGTCAGTTAGTAACACATTCAATTGGCTAAGTACAGTGAAGGCGAGAATAAGCCCTATAAAACTCCATGTTAAAACTTAAAACATTGATTCTATTTTGGCTGAAATCACTAGCCTTGTCATTTCCCATTGAAATGAATGGGGCAGAGTTTCTTCCCTTTCTCCAGTTATTATAGTACGTCCATGCTGGGAAACAGAGGCGGAGCCAGAGGTTTTGAACATCCGGGGCTTAGCCCGGGGCGAGGAGGGGGGGGTGTTCTGGTGGTCCTCCCCCAGAAAATTTTGGATTTCTTAGATACAATTTCCTGCATTCTAGTCCATTTTAGAGGGATCTGTTAGACATGTCAAATCCTAAATCCCTTCTAATTCATAGCCTATACTCTCAGTTGCATGGCCTGCACAAGACAATATGGAAAGAAACAATAACCACTTCATTACTGACTTCTAGAGATTCTTATGTAAACAATAGCAAAATTGAGACTCATGTTATACTAACTTTCAGTAGATTCAAACTGGGACTGCAGAGATGGATTACTTGTTTGCTTTTTTTGTATGTTAGAAGTGGTATAAATAGACTGACAGACACAATTTCACTGCATTTTCTACACTCTGTCACTATAGACCTATGCATGTGACATTACAGTAAAATATCCTCACTGTGCTTAGTGAACAATAGGCCCATGCTTTTGTAGCTAAGTATGCTGTTGCATATACTTTCCAGTAGATGGCAATCAAAGCTCAAGAATGGAGAAAATTACTAGTTAATGTATCATAACACCTTTAAAGTTGTTCTTCACGTCCCAATTTCATTAACTCATTAACTTTTTCCTCGTACTTCATTTCACAATTCTGTACAAAATAAAAAAGAAGTACGAGGGGCTGGTTTACCAGGCTAGAATTATTATAGCAGCCTAACCTAGCTAGCCGATGTAAACAGCCAAGCTGTGGCAAGTAGCCTACCAAACGTCAAGACTGCCGTGCTAACCCAAATCACTGACCTGAAACGTGTGACAACTTACTGGCTGCTGCTGATGACAAGGTACCAGAAGTTTTTTTTTAAAGAAATGTCTTATGTCCATGGTTGAAGGAAGACAGACAAGTTCTGACAGACGGGCATTGACTGTACAAAGAAGACGTTAGCAGCTAATGTTTAGAATTAGAACACATGCACCCTCTTGTTTTAGTGGGATTCTATTTTTCTAGTTGGGTCACGTTAGAATAACAGCATTTTAAGAATGTGGGAAGTGTGGGTTTTGCTGTAGGCTATTTGCCCATGAATCAGTTTTAATGTAATTTACAGGGAGCATATTCTCAGAGTTGTCATGATTATTTAACGCTTAAAAAGATTCGGGGCTTTTGACGTGAGATTCGGGGCTTCAGCCCCAAAAGCCACCCCCTAGCTCCGCCCCTGCTGGGAAACACCTGGCCTGTATAATCTAGAATTTAAAAGTATACTTGAGGCAAAGGAAATAAAAAGTTTTCATAAGAGTGTTCATATTTATTCATGTGCCTAAAAATAAAAAGAGACATAAAAATTCATGTTGTTCATCGTGTGTTTATCACCTATATTTCTATACATCTGCAGATCCCCATCTCACTCTCCACCCTGGCTTTGTATTGGTTGTATTGGTGTATGAAGATGTCCACTGGGAGAGTAAACACAAATTGTGTTCAATCAAAGCTGTGTTGAAATGTTAGTTGCATGCCAGTTAGTCAGATGACCGACTCTAGACCATGAGTCAGAGACACCGAGACAATACTCCCATCAACCTCTGTTCCTGTAAGGTCCCAGCATCCAAGAAAAGTTAAAAACTGCTTACTTAAGCAAATAAATCAAAAACCTTACCAGGATGTTTATAATGTCTCAACAACTCTTTCACTCTTATATGATAAAGCACATTTCCATGAATTTTACAGTGACTGTGTTACGGTAATGGTGATGGGGGATAGGGGGTGGGGGCTATCATGTGTATTTAATGTTCTTCCTGACATAAGCATCGTAACATTTAAAAATATTTATTATGTTCTAAATAACATTTTAAAATATGTATTGCTATTGTATAGTTTGTGGCATTTAGCAGATGCTACATTTGAGTGTCAGGCAGCCAATATTTCAGTATTGAACCTTGCCATTGATTCAGTACATGCTGACACTACCACTGCTCCACTACCATGATGTAATACTGGTGAGGAGGGGTCTGTTACTAGCATTAAATTATAGGTTAAGTGTGTGTGTGTGTGTGTGTGTGTGTGTGTGTGTGTGTGTGTGTGTGTGTGTGTGTGTGTGTGTGTGAGTGTGTGTGTGTGTGTGTGTGTGTGTGTGTGTGAGTGTGTGTGTGTTTGTGTGTGTGTGTGTGTGTGTGTGTGAGAGAGAGAGAGAGAGAGAGAGAGAGAGAGAGAGAGAGAGAATCCTTGCCATTTCCCATTGAAATGAATGGGGCAGAGTTTCTTCCCTTTCTCCAGTTATTATAGTACGTCCATGCTGGGAAACACCTGGCCTGTATAATCTAGAATTTAAAAGTATACTTGAGGCAAAGGAAATAAAAAGTGTTCATAAGAGTGTTCATATTTATTCATGTGCCTAAAAATAAAAAGAGACATAAAAATTCATGTTGTTCATCGTGTGTTTATCACCTATATTTCTATACATCTGCAGATCCCCATCTCACTCTCCACCCTGGCTTTGTATTGGTTGTATTGGTGTATGAAGATGTCCACTGGGAGAGTAAACACAAACTGTGTTCAATCAAAGCTGTGTTGAAATGTTAGTTGCATGCCAGTTAGTCAGATGACCGTCTAGACCAGGGGTGCTCACTACGTCGATCGCGATTTACCAGTCGATCGCGAAGGCAGTGCTGGTAGATCGCCTGTTGTCTCATTTTTTTTGTTAGGTTGGTTATCATAACAACTAGAACGGCTACTGGAAAACTGCAGCAAAGAAGGAGTCCTAGCTAGTTCGCTAACTTAGCCCATACTGTTCATAAAAACTATGACAGTGACTTCCCCGTGAAAAGCGAACTAAGAAATGTGAAGGAAAATAAAAATGCCCTTTACAGGGCAGCAGTCACATTATGCGGAAAATGCATTAAAGAGATCGTTGATGTCGCAACCAAAATAGCCTGCTGTATTCGAACGAGGTCTCTTCAAAGACGTCTGTTCCGTGCACAGTTGGAAGTTGGAACTATTCTGACCTCTTGCTACACACCGACGTGAGATTGCTTAGTAGGGGGAAATTCTTGCAGAGATTTCGACAGCTCTGTCCGTTGATTAAGGAGTTTCTTCCTGTCACTAAACATGCTGAACACAAGCAACTTAATGACAACCGGTGGCTGCTAGACTTGGCGTTTGTAACTGATCTTACTAACATGTTGAACGAACTTAATTTGGAGCTGCAAGGAAAAGACAAAAGCGTGGTCGACATGAGACATGATCAGCTCAGCTAATGCATTCAAACGAAAAATAAAATTGCTGTCCTCAAAGTTGCAGCGCTATGATTTGGGAAACTTCCGAAACCTCGCATCGGAGCTGGAGAAAGCAGGGAGGGCGTGTTCGCAAATTGTCAGTGTGCGAGCTACACACAGCAGCTCTATGCAACCCTGTCTGACTCCCTCCAGTGCAGGTCATCATCAGATTAATTAAGTCCTGGCAATAGATAATTACAAATGTATTAGAGTTGTGCTCTAAAGGTTCATTCGAAAGTAATACAAATGTATTATTATAATTGTGCTGTAACCGTCCATTATATCATAATACAGTTGCATTAAAGTTGTGCTGTGAAGGTTTATGCATGGATGCATATATTTTAACTATGTTGCATGTGTAATGCAACATGTATATCAATAAACAAACATATCAATAAACTGCATAAAGGTATATGAAACGCATACTGAAATGTCTAGACCAGGGGTGCTCACTAATTGTGTGTGTGTGTGTGTGAGTGTGTGTGTGTGTGTGTGTGTGTGTGCGTGTGTGTGTGTGTGAGAGAGAGAGAGAGAGAGAGAGAGAGAGAGAGCCTTGCCATTTCCCATTGAAATGAATGGGGCAGAGTTTCTTCCCTTTCTCCAGTTATTATAGCACGTCCATGCTGGGAAACACCTGGCCTGTATAATCTAGAATTTAAAAGTATACTTGAGGCAAAGGAAATAAAACGTTTTCATAAGAGTGTTCATATTTATTCATGTGCCTAAAAATAAAAAGAGACATAAAAAGTCATGTTGTTCATCGTGTGTTTATCACCTATATTTCTATACATCTGCAGATCCCCATCTCACTCTCCACCCTGGCTTTGTATTGGTTGTATTGGTGTATGAAGATGTCCACTGGGAGAGTAAACACAAATTGTGTTCAATCAAAGCTGTGTTGAAATGTTAGTTGCATGCCAGTTAGTCAGATGACCGTCTCTAGACCATGAGTCAGAGACACCGAGACAATACTCCCATCATCCCAGCATCCAAGAAAAGTTAAAAACTGCTTACTTAAGCAAATAAATCAAAAACCTTACCAGGATGTTTATAATGTCTCAACAACTCTTTCACTCTTATATGATAAAGCACATTTCCATGAATTTTACAGTGACTGTGTTACGGTAATGGTGATGGGGGATAGGGGGTGGGGGCTATCATGTGTATTTAATGTTCTTCCTTACATAAGCATCGTAACATTTAAAAATATTTATTATGTTCTAAATAACATTTTAAAATATGTATTGCTATTGTATAGTTTGTGGCATTTAGCAGATGCTACATTTGAGTGTCAGGCAGCCAATATTTCAGTACTGAACCTTGCCATTGATTCAGTACATGCTGACACTACCACTGCTCCACTACCATGATGTAATACTGGTGAGGAGGGGTCTGTTACTAGCATTAAATTATAGGTTAAGTGTGTGTGTGTGTGTGTGTGTGTGTGTGTGTGTGTGTGTGTGTGTGTGTGTGTGTGAGAGAGAGAGAGAGAGAGAGAGAGAGAGAGAGAGAGAGAGAGAGAAAGAAAGAAAGAGAGAGCTACTATAGGTACTTCAGGTAATTCCATGTCAGGAATAGGGAAAGAAAGGGCAGACTGAGGTGCATTTTATGTAAACTGTGCAGCAGTTATCATTTGTGATGGAAAAATGGAACGATTGTTAGAATTAGCAGCAACACAAATCTGTATGTAGTCTTTTTTGTGTGTGAATGTTGAGTAATTAAAGGTTTATATATTATATAACAACTTACAATGGTCAGTTGTGGTCTTATTTGGTTAGAAATAATTAATGTTAATTTGCATTGTCCGTTTCCCCCCAAGTAGTTTTCCACCATTACATTAATGTTATGGGTGATATTAATATGCTCTCTCAAGTACTAGGAACAGTGGAACTAGACTGGAACTATTTAAAGTGAATTACTTCCTTCTGAAAAGTGTTGGAGGGATTGTGTGATTGACTACACTGGGCTTTGCTACAGGGCTTTGGTATGGGCTGTTGCTACAGGGCTTTCCTACCTTAGTGACTGAAATGAGACCTCCATACTGACAATGTGGGAGGGTTTTACATTACACTGATGTTGCTATCTTCCTTTCTTATAGGTTAGCAGCTGTGGCGTAGTGGCTAGGGAACTGGTCGTGGAATTGGAGGATCACAGGTTTGAATCCTGTGCCAGTAGGAGAAATGTGGGTGAGGGTGTAAATAACCAGCACTCTTCTGCACCCTAATCCATGGCTGAAGTGCACTTGCGCAAGACATGTAACCCTACATTGATCCAGGCACCGTACCCTTCCCGTACTTATTGCGTCATGCAAGAGTTCGCATCAACGGGGGATTGCGTCATTGTGTTATTTACCTGGTCTCCCAGAGGGAATTGACCAGATATTGCAATGATCCTGTCCATGTGTGTGCGCGTGTATGTGTTTGTGTGTGTCTGTACGCCTGCAATGACCCTGTCCGTCCACATAGGGGAACAGGTTGCCATCTCTGATTGCTTGTTGCATTATTGTATTTGTCCGCTCCAGCACCACTGGACTAGTAGAAATGTTGTCTTGTGTTTTTCTTGCCAAACTGTGAAGCACTTTGAGCTGCATCTTGTATGAATTGTGCTATACAAGTAAAGATTATTATTATTGTTGTTGTTATTGTTGTTGTTATTGTTGTTATTGTTGTTGTTATTGTAGTTATTATTGCTGTTATTGCTGTTGTTATTGTTGTTATTGTTGTTATTGTTGTTGTTGTTATTGTTGTTATTGTTATTGTTGTTGTTATTGTTGTTGTTGTTATTGTTGTTATTGTTGTTGTTATTGTTGTTATTGTCGTCATTGTTATTGTTGTCGTTGTTATTGTCGTCGTTGTCGTTGTTGTTGTTATTATTATTATTATTATTATTATTATTATTATTATTATTATTATTATTATTATTATTATTACCCTCTATGTAAATAACTGTAAGTCGCTCTGGATGAGAGCATCAGCTAAGTGTAATGTAGTGTAAATACTTAATTGACATACTACATGAGTGGATATGTATCTAATCTGATTTTACATATTATTTGTCATTTGCCAGAAGCTCTTATCTAGAGAGACTTACTGTGATTATAAGGACAGTCCACTTGGACGGATGTAGATTAAAG
Organism: Coilia nasus; assembly: GCA_027475355.1. Classification (NCBI taxonomy): domain Eukaryota; kingdom Metazoa; phylum Chordata; class Actinopteri; order Clupeiformes; family Engraulidae; genus Coilia; species Coilia nasus. The sequence continues at coordinate 5,548,300 of CM050201.1, read as the reverse complement.
CAACAATACGTCTTTTCAACCTTAAAATAATGTGTCCAAAATTGTTTCAGTGGTTCATCAACTTGTAACAGGATGAAAGGCACTTGAGAATTCGCTTTGCAGCCCTCCATTATGGAGGGCCAAAAATGACATATTTAATAATAAATACGTATGTAAAAATATGTAGCATAAATAAATAAAATGACAAAAAAATGGGAAAGAAGTCATTTTTATTTACTGCTGCATTTATTTACATTTACATTTACATGAATTCCATAATTTATTTTCCATTTTCTCTTTCTATTTATTTACAGATATTTTTCCCTGTAATATTTTCTACATACTGTTTTATATGCCCTGCATTTCTTTCCGGCGTATTTATTTATTGTCACTCCTTTTTACATTTCTTTGTCCTACATTTACTGTACATTGATGCCTACATTTATGCCTACATTTCTGCCTCGGTATGCAAATGAATTGGGCGTCACCCTCTCGCCCATTGGTTTTTAAGCAGGCTAACGCAGGTTGGTAGATACTGGCCAGAGACGATTTTGATACTGGCAGCCTGGTTGGCCAACAGAAGCTATCCAGCAAGACGGCCTACATCTAACGGCAGTCTTGCACAGAACTGCTTCAGGATTGCGAACTGCAGGGTCTACATGGGCTTATTACTATTGCTGGTTTGCCTAGATAACATTTGAGTGTTGCAATATCGTTCTACAAATGCAAGAAGTGTACTAGTACAAGCTTGTGACCGTATATGTTAGCCAGCTTGCTAGTAGTTAGTTAGTCGTAAGCTAACTTAAAACTTCGAGTGATTAAATGGCAATCTAGAGTAGCCTGGTTGTCTTAAATCAGTTTGTGTTACATCTAAACAACAATCCGTGATGGCAACATCACATTTTGTGACCCAGAGACTTTAAATCATATAAACACTTTCACCTTTCACTTACTCGAGAGTCTGCCATGTTGGTCTGAGTTTTTTTGTAACTCCTGCCTCTTCAGCCAGCATCATGTACGAAACACATCACACGCTGATATATGGTTATCACATCATTCTTAATTAAATAAAGTTCAGGTTTCGCCAACTGTATTTCGCCTCCCTAGGCGAATTCGCCCTGCCTTCGCTCTATCAGGCGAAATTTCGCCTCCATTCAAAGTCGATGAGAGCAAGGCGAAATTCGCTGTAATGGAAACGCACTGTAACTACCATAGTACCCGCGTTATCTCGACCAACCAATGGGCAAGAGGGTGACGCCTTGTGAGACAGCCTACTTCATTTGCATACTAAGACATAAATGTAGGTATAAATGTAGGCATAAATGTAAATGTAGGACAAAGAAATGTAAAAAGGAGTGACAATAAATAAATATGCCAGAAAGAAATGCAGGGTATATAAAACAGTATGTAGAAAATATTACAGGGAAAAATATCTGTAAATAAATAGAAAGAGAAAATGGAAAATAAATACATTATGGAATTAATGTAAATGTAAATAAATACAGCAGTAAATAAAAATGACTTCTTTCCCATTTATGTCCAGTTTTATGTGTGATTTTTCAAATGCTTTCCTAAGCACCTTTTTGGTACATTTTTTAGTTATTTTATTTATTTGTGCTACATATTTTTACATACGTATTTATTATTAATTATGTCATTTTTGGCCCTCCATACTCCATGGGCTATAACCGCAGTAAGCAAGTTTGGAGGAGGGGAGCGTCTCTCTGTAGTTCTGCTTCCAACCTGTAGGGCGGCCGAAGAGGAAAATTACTTAGTATTGCTTTAAGTGCCTTGAGATGAATGGTGTCAACCCCAGGGATTTCACTCACAACATGCTGGTGTTTTATACCTAAGCCCATATTGCTGAGTGCAAAAATCTTTTTACCCACCATTTTTGATCAAGTACAGCAACATACAGTGCTTTGCTGTGCTGATGACTTGGAAATCCATATTACCACCATGGAAATTTAAGGGTAAATTTAAGTGTCCTAAAGACACTTATTACTCTGTGCAGTTTAAAAGTAGACATATACCAGAAGAATATACCAACAAACATTGAACAAACCTTGGCTAATTGCATAGACACAGTCAGATAGCATAGCAGCATTTCAGTGTGCACAGAGACCTAATTAAAAGATCAATTAGCTCCATCTTCTCCTCATCCTCCTCCCAAAGCCAAACCACTTACTCATTCCCACAGCCGAGAAAACATTCCATGTCATTTAATTAAGGCTAATTATCCTTCACATGACTTAGAAAGAGGGAGAAAGCCAGAGAGAAGGAGGGAGGGAGAGAGAGAAAGAGAGAGAGAGAGAGAGAGAGAGAGAGAGAGAGAAAGAGAGAGAGAAACTAGAGATAGAATGAGAGGGAGGAGTAGAAACAAAACAAGATAGAGTGACAGAAAGTGGAAGGCGAGGCAGAGGGCAAGAGAAAAGAAAAGAAGAGTGTGAGTGTGTGTGTAAGGGGGAACTGCTGATGAGGGCTAATTGTTTCAAGAGGATTATCCACAGAGTTGGGCCGCTGGCACGGAGCCCTCCTGTAATTTGTCCCCTCTTCCAGCCTGTCATTGGCTCCTCCGGGAAGGAGGAGCAGGGGGGTGGCCTTGCCACTCACCAAACCAAACGCACTGATTACAGGGGATGGCTCTTTTGGTCGGGACTTTAGTGCGGATGGACCCCTCTCCCCTCCACATCGGAGCGCATACCAAATTTAAAATGCATGGTCAGAGGGAAAGAAAGAGAGAATAGAAGCAGAAGACAAGACAAGAGAGAGGGTGAGAGTATGCCATAATGAGAGAGAGACAGAGACGGAGACAGAGAGAGAGAGAGAGATTCTCTTGATGGAATGGTACAAAAGTATGCAGTAAATTTGCAGTAATAAAAAAACAAAAGACGAGTCTTTGTTTTTAATGTGGTTTACAAATCAACAGTGAAAATGGAGGAAATTTTGTTCTGATAATTCATGTCTCTTGCAGTAAAGCCTGCCTGTCCTGAGACCCTTGCCACACCATGATGCCTGCAACAATGAACACAACACATTGTAGTACATCAGAGCAACAGAACATAGCTGAGCAACAGTAGCCTGGTAAAGCAGCCCCTCGTACTTCATTTCATTTTGTACAGAGGGTCTGGCCATGCTGCCATAGACATTGCTGTATTAAGTACAAGCCAATCCTAGCCAATCAGGGGAACAGAGGGAGTGTTTGTGAGCAATGATGTAGACTTTGTGTGCTACATTTGAATTGCAGTGCGTAGGCAGGCTAATTGCATACATAACGACCAGACATCAGCGATTGGATAAAGGCAGAGCTACTTGTTTTAAACTTCAGCAGAGTCCACACCTCCAGGAAGAAATCGTTTCTCAATACAGCTCTGCCAGACCCTCTGTACAAAATGAAATGAAGTACGAGGGGCTGGTTTACCAGGCTAAAGCAACACAGCAGCAACTGAAACAGGTGTTGTTCACACATGACCCCCAGCCAAGAGGCTTTTGGTCTGAGTTGGGGCCTTGTGAGAGCAGCAGAGCGGGGCCCACAGTGAAGGCTTTGTGCAGCACGCCACACTAACACTCAGGGCGGGTGCTGCAGTGGAAATAAGTTCGCATCCAAGACACGGCAGCTCTCCAGCAAGCTCCTGCCAAACCCCTGTGATCACGCTTCCTGCAACAAACCCACATCTAATAACGCCTCAACTGCAGTGTGTGTCACAAACCGCTGGCCTACCTCTCCTTCCATTTTGGAATTGGCTTATTGACAAACAGCTGCAGAATTAACCCCCTGCCCTAAATATAAATATATATACATATATTATGTGTGTGTGTGTACGTTTCACTGCCCATTTCCCATGGGAAAAGACCACTGCAAAAACAAATACATGTATTGCAAGCCTTTCCATGCGGACCTCATCAAATAAAGTAGCTGTGGCCATAATAGGAGGAAGCAACTACAGTATGTCTTTGAGCCTGTGGGCCTGAGGCAGAGAGCCACTGGAGACTGGATCCACTTACAGTAAATGTGTGCATTCTCGTGTGTGTGTGTGTGTGTGTGTGTGTGTGTGTGTGTGTGTGTGTGTGTGTGTGTGTGTGTGTGTGTGTGTGTGTGTGTGTGTGTGTGTGTGTGTGTGTGTGTGTGTGTGTGTGAATTTTTGTGTATGATCCTTTGTTTAAACTGGGACATGAGTGTGTCTTTCCTATATGCTCAAGTGTGTGTGTGTGTGTGTGTGTGTGTGTTTGTGTGTGTGTGTGTGTGTGTGTGTGAGAGAGAAAGAGAGAGAGTGTGAGTATGTATGTGTGTGGTGTAACAGTTTGTAATGTGTGTGGTGTATAACTGTAAACAATAGGGGGTCTGAGGCCTGTTGATGTAAAAGGAGCAAAAAAGTCCTGTCCACCGGTGCAAAGGGGTTGCCAGACTAACGCTTGTTTATGTGACTTCTGAGCAGAATAATGACCTCACTTATAAACCCATAACATCCCCCCATAGTTACTCTGATTGTTGCCTTGCCATGAGTAAGGCAGCTTTCTGAGGGGCAGACAGTTTTGTTCTCTTTTTTATAACTTTTTTATTTACCAGTCAACTTCCTGGAAATGTTTCATTAGCTTGCTCCTGATTGGGGTGTCAAAGAGGTCTACAAGTAATGTTAAAAAACAGCAAAGTTCCCTGCAGAGTTAAAACTGTGCTCAATTATGAGCTAGCTGTGCCTTACTGTCTCTTTAACTTCTCTGACTGTCAAAATAAAAGATTGTCCTTAGAGTATTGCATCCATTGGGAAAACATTGCACCTGTCAGAAAATAATTGAGGCATGGCCTTTATTTTTCGTTTGTTTCCACACTTTCTCTTTAATTGCTTTTGCTCAATGAGAGGCATTAAGTGTAGTGAGACGCAGCAGAAACTGGTGGACAGTTGGATGACAAACATACACAGAAAAGGGAGGGAAGGGCTGAGGGACACTGAGGGACTCGGCACACTGTGTGTATGTGTGTGTGTGTGTGTGTGTGTGTGTGTGTGTGTGTGTGTGTGTGTGTGTGTGTGTGTGTGTGTGTGTGTGTGTGTGTGTGTATCTGTGTGTTTATACATCACATACACTCATAGTCCTATGGTGCACACTTTTATCCACACTCACACACACACATGCATACACACACATACACAAACACACACCCTTACACACCCATAACAAATCTTTATGTGTGCTTAAGAAGGAGGGTTGGTCAGGGGGCTGTGTGCATGTGTGTAGGTGTGTGTGTGTGTGTGTGTGTGTGTGTGTGTGTGTGTGTGTGTGTGTGTGTGTGTGTGTGTGTGTGTGTGTGTGAGTGTGTGTGTGTGTGTGTGTGTGTGTGTGTGTGTGTGTGTGTGTGTGTGTGTGAGTGTGTGTGTGTGTGTGTGGTGGGTGTGCCGTGGCAGGAAACAGAACTCATCCTGTGCCACCTTGAGCTCTTGGCTTGGGCAGGAAATACCACCACGTTCTTCAAGATAAGAGTGAGGGAGTGGGTGAAAGAGAGAAAGAGAGGGAGAGAGAGAGAGAGAGAGAGAGAGTCATGTTAATCCACAAGTTGAACTATTTGACCCGTTTGTATGTGTGTGTGTGTGTTTGTGTGTGTGTGTGTACATGTTTGCATCTGAAACAACTTGTCATGCTACTGTCTACCCCACTCTCCTATTCCCCATTGCATTCCCTACTACCCCCAATGCTTCTCAAATGTTATTTTGCAAATGATGTGATGCTCTACTGTTCCTAAAGCTTTGGCAACACTGTATTTCAACAGTCATGCTAATAAAGGAACTTTGAATTAAAATGAGAATTTGAGACAGAGAGAGAGTGTGTGAGAGAGAGAGAGAGAGAGAGAGAGAGAGAGAGAGAGAGAGAGAGAGAGAGAGAGAGTGTGTGAGAGAGAGAGAGAGAGAGAGAGAGAGAGAGGAGAGAGAGAGAGAGAGAGAGAGAGAGAGAGAGAGATGGACGTGCAACAAAAGCAGTGGGATAATATAAAATGCTTGTTGGCAGCTTGCACAAATTGTTTTGAAGCGTCTGAATCTCTCCCCACACTGTCACAACTTGTTTCCACACATGCAGGAATCACTTTTTTGTTCATGGAACATGGAAAAATAAGCACATAATGAAGGGGACACAGACGTGCGCAAAACATGGCAAACATGGCATGGCAAACAGAGGGTTTTTAAGTGTATTTCTTGTGTGTGGCTGAGTGTTAGTATAGAGGTGTGTGTGTTTGCACAAGATTATGAACAAATACATGTGCACACTGACATAGCATGTAAAAATTAGTAGCATCCCCCCTCATAGGCAGCCTATGCTTGGGCTGGGGTGTTCTGGGGTGGGTCTGTGCCTGCGCACTTGTGAATGAGGCTGTTTTGGGCTTGGCCCATCTGGTTTTTTTTTCTGGGTTCACCCTGCCCCACCACACAGTAAATATCACACCATGGTGGTTATTTGGTTTGGATTGTATTTTAAATAGGATTTTCTGTAAAGTCAGAACTTGTTAATGTAAATTCTCAGGTTTTGACAGCATTTCTGTTTAGCTCGTGGATTCGCACTGAGACAAATGGAAAAGTCTCACAAGACTGTGCATCATGCTGGTACCCCAGTCACACAGCAAATTTATCGTGGCTTGAACAAATGGCTTATGAAGACCTTAATACATAAACGAAAACAGTTCTTACAGCAGTGGCCATCATTCCTGAACCTTTTGTTAAATTAGTTGCGGTCCTGGTCTCATTTTTACAGATGTGTGAAAAAAAAGATTGCATCACCTGGAAATGAAATTAAATAAATGAAAGCTGTGCAAATGCAAACTCTTTGTTTGTAAGCCACTGCAAATGGGCCGAGTGGTGAATTTTTTATCACGCACGAATGCAGCTAATCTATCTACTTAATTACAGCACATAATTACATATCATTACATCAAATCATTCAATATAAAAACATTTGAGAAGCAGTTCTATTTTGACCATCAATGAAGATTGGTGATTTGATCTTAGGTGCAGTTTGTGTTGGAAACTGGAGAGAGAAAAAGGGAGAGGGAGAGAGACAGACAGAGACAGAGACAGACAGAGATAGACAGACAGAGAGAAAGACAGAGAGAGACAGAGAGAAGAAATATGTTGCACATGTTTCTAAAGCATAGGTGTTTCTGATGTAGTCAGGGCTTTTTATTGTAATGCTGCATTGTCTGAGGTGAACGAAAATGTGTGCCAGAGTAATGAAGATTATGATTCCCAGTTTAATGGGTAGTGTAGTAAATGAACCCAATTTAACTAAGTTTTAATTCATTTATTTAAAAAAAAAGATTTATTTATAAAAAAGTAATAGATGGTAATAAACTTAGACTAGATTTATGATCAACAACATTGTTAGATTTGATAATTATTGTTGTTGAACATCTTTGAACTAAGCCAACAAACTATTTTTACAGAATAAATTAAATATTTGCAAGATGATGTGTGGGTGTGGGTAAATAAATGTCACTTTTCTGAAAATAATTAAAATGGATTTATAATGTAACAAAACATAGCTCATCATTTGAAAAAGTTGCATACATTTCCCTGGTCTCTCTCATTTACCATAATGAAGAAACTGGTGAGGGCCCAGTCTATCATCCTGTGAGCCGGTGAGTCAGAGTCAGCATGTCTGCGATTTTTAACTCCTCTTTATCCAAACAGATTGTGTGCCAATGCTCTCAACATGCGGTATTCATTTACATTACCCTCAGCAGTCTCCACTGGTCCCGTTTTACAAGATTCATATGTACTGTAGGTCAGAACAACGTTGGGACATAGTGTGGAACTCAAGGCGATACTGTAGACTCACAACTTTGTCAGACCTTACCTCGCATATCCTCTGTTCTCTATGTATTAGACTGCACCCATGCCTTACATCCATTTCACATGCAGTGGTAACTTTCACTGTATTAATTGCTATGCAAGCACTATTATAGCACTGGCACCTTGCACCAGCTCTCATTTCCCAGAAGTCTAGACCATTTAGATTAACAGGAAATGTGTGCATTTGTCTCCAGTGTTACTAATATGAAAAAAATGTGCTTGTTTCGAAATAGTGAGGAAGGGAGGTTCATCCTGGTGATCAGTCCTAGACTTTGGCAATCATGTGTTTGGCTGACCTCTGTTGACTGTCTGGGTGGGCTGGGAGCCGAAATGTACAGCAGTAGAAGCTAAGGTGGTGGACTGCTAAGGCTGAACTTTCACTGAAATGATGTACAAGCAGCCATAAAAGAACCGTGTGTTATGGACAGAACAGCTGAGCATAATTCTGAGAAAGATGACGCATTGACTGTGACTGCTTAAAGTCGCCGCCTAAGAAAGGTTTTAATTTATGAGGTATGTCCACCCAGGAAGCAGTGCGAATAGGGAGAAATTGTGCAACATTTATCGGAAAAATGAAATGTAAGAAGTTCAAAGATAATCTTAAAAGATGGTGGGGCTTTCCAAACTATGATTCAGTAGACCCCTGAAGCCAATGTGTCTCTAAACACTTGTAAACACATTGTCCGTGTGTAATCACATGTTTACCAGGAAAGACAAAGATGCAAACAAATGCTTGCCTTTTGTTTCAAAAAGGGAAACTGTGTATTGTTTCTGCTCTGTCAGCAGATGCACACACACACACACACACACAATAAACTATAACTAGTTTAAAACAAAGGCGTTTTGTGGTTGTGGCTCTATATTAATAGCACATTCCAACATAGATACTTAAAACTAGCATGCAGGAGCAAGATTAAAAAGTCAAAGAATTCAAATTAGTTTGTACTTAACATCCTGAATCCTTTTGGTTCCCACATAAGTTTTCAATAGACAAGATAAAAGAGAGAACACAGCATGGGTGTGTATTTATTGATTTAAGGTCTCTGTTTTGTCTCCTCCTCTCCTTAATGTGCTTGCTCTCCTTCTCTCACTCTGCCTGTTTGCTCTGGAACCTCTCCTCGCCTCTTGGACACGGCAAGCCTGGTTTTAAAATCCAGCAGCCTCCCTTCTGTAAAGGCCCGGCCTGAGCTGCACACATCTGTGCAGGATGTGAACCACACCAGGGCTGTTTCCAGGGGTATTGGCACCGGCTTGCTACAGCCGGGCTTGGAATACACAGCAGCCATCACGGCTCTGAGCCTGGGCCCTCATTTGCAGCAGAATTCCATTAGTTATCATGCAACTGATGGGGGTGGGTGCTTTCTACTTCCTGTTCTGCCGCGGGGCTGCTGTGACCTGGAGTGAACCCTTTCGGATGAGTGCCGGGGCTGCTGCGATAAAGTCTTGCGGCGGCAAGAATAGGTGTCGACACACATGGGGGCTTGCCCATTGATGCTGCGCATTCTTCAAGGAACCTGCTTGCAAATGCACAGCCTGGTTTTTGGTCAGGCACAGAGAACAATGCAAATTGCCACAGCACCCTTCAACATTGTGAGTTCACCGGAAAAGCGTCTGGCTCACCACTGGAAAAAGCCTGTGGCCATCTGAAATGAGCTGCGCAATTACGGTATGCTTGAATGGGGCCCTTGTTTTCCATACCACTGTATTACACTGAATGGCAGCCATTTTGCAGTGCTGATTGACATTAGAAAGGCATTTCCTCTTTGGGGACCAATAACAAAAAGATGACAGAATCTCAACAATATATTCCGGTTATTTCAGGTTATGAAAAAGGGAGGCATTTTTGTCATGCGGGTGAGACTTTTGTGAAATTGTCTCTTACTGCCTATCTCTACTTTTATCATCCTGACTTGTACACAAGAACTTTGCTTGAAGGAGAGCTGATTTATCTGACATTAGACGCCGTCACGTCTTCCTGCCATGGTGAGCTGTAGTAGGGAAGCAAACAGCAAAGAAACGAATAAGCCTACAATGTGCTTGGGCAGGTTCATTTCATTTTGTACAGATGGTCTGGCAGTGCTGAACTGAGAAACGATTTCTTCCTGGAGGTGTGGGCTCTGCTGAAGTTTAAAACAAGTGGCTCTGCCTTTACCCAATCGCTAACATCTGGTCGTCACATACTGCATGTAATTAGCCTACCTAGGCACCACAATTGAAATGTAGCACACAATTTCAACGTCATCGCTCATGAACACTCCCTCTGTTCACTGGATGGGTCGGATTTACTTGGTCCGAATACATGAATGTCATCGGCAGCAAGGCCAAACCCTTTGTACGAAATTAAATTAAGTAAGAGGGGCTGGTTTACCAGGCTACCAATGTGCTTGGGCAGGTATGAGAATTCGTGAATTTAGACAGAGCAGACGACACGGTGCTCACCAGAGGACCGCAAAGTCACACAAGGTGGCTAGATAATAAGCAAACTTGTTCTTCAGGGCAATTATCAACAGTTAGTCTATATAAAAGCAGTGATGTGTATTGCTCTCTGTATGCTGAATGGGTTGCCTTGACAGCTGCATTCAGCCTTACATGGGCATACAAGGACAACTTTAGCGCATTAACATAAAATTACTGCCCTGCCAACGTGGCTTTTGTTGTCAGGTGGAAGACGCACTGTGAAAACTTGCACAGACTGTGGGTGACAAGCTTTTATTAGTGCTTTTCACTTTCTTGCTCCTCAGTCAAACTTTGAAATATACTTCATACATAAACACCATATCTGCAGCAAGTTCACATTACTGACTATCAGAAGGAAATTGCAGAATTAAATAGCTTTCATAGTTAGAAAACCTGACTTTAGAAAATAAAAGTGCTGTCATTGATTTTTTTTTCAGCTATTGACTGATTCAGCTGATTCTAAGGTGCTGAAAGTTTTAGTCTGGTAGAGGCGCTGATTAGCAAAATTACCTCTTTTAAGTGCAGAGGTAGAACCAATATATGGTAGTAATCTGATCTCTGGGTTTCACAGCTCTGCTGATTAGACACTGGTGCAGTAGGAGGCTAGATGATTAATCCACATGTGGAATGACGAAGTGGAATGCGTAGCATTTACTGCAGTTACTCTATAATATCTCACTCTTCAACACTAATTTAAATAGTTATGATTTACATTTTAATTATGTGACAATGCTATTTGAGCTTCATGTTACTTTGGTTATGTATATTACCAATCTATATTCAACTATGCTAGGGTAAAACCAGTGTCATATTCTGTAGCACCTTTATAAAGCTCAAAATATATATCCATGTGACTACACATGGCTGTTTTGTGATGTCAAAACACAGTGACAACATCAAATGACATGCCCTTTGTCCAGAATCCCCTCCCCCAATCTCAGGGCCAGTCCAGGAAAGGGGTTAACACACACACAGACACACACACACACACACACACACACACACACACACACACACACACACACACACACACACGGACACACATGTACATGTATACGCACACGCACACATGCATACGCACACACACACACCATGAGGAACATGTGCTCTGAGGACCTCAAACGCCAGATGTTTTAAGGGCTTCCCTAAAAATCACCTCATATTTCTTTCCCCCACTGTCTGCTTCCCCTCTCCTGCTCTCACTAGAGTTCTCCTTTGACTTTTCCATTCTCTTTGTTTTTTTCTCTTTCTGTCTCATTCTTTCTTTCTCTCTCTCTCTCTCTCTCTCTCTCTCTCTCTCTCTCTCTCTCTCTCTCTTTCTTTCTCCCGCTCTGTCTGCCTTTCTTGTCCTGCCATTGTCTCTCTGTCTTGCTAGTCTGCATTCTGCTTGTCTGAAGATGTGAATGTTTGACAGTGGAACATTTGGATGCAGTGATGTGGGTAGTAGCTGTTCTGTTGTGTTTTGTACGTGGCCAAAGTGCCTTTATCGTCTTCACTGAACCCTGTCCCTGTCCTCCTCTTTCTCCTTCTCCCCCTCCACCTCCTTCTCCCCCTCCTCTTCCTCCTCCTCCCCCTCCCCCTTCTTTTCACACCGCTGTTTACCTTTGTTAGGGTATCTGCTGTCATGGAAACCGCTGCCACTCCAGAGGTCCTGTGATGGTTGCAGCAGGGGGAGAGAAAGAGAGAGAGAAAGAGAGAAAGAGAGAGAGAAAAAGAGAGAAAGAGACAGAGAGAGAGAGGAAAAAGAGCGCAACATGATGTAAACGCCAGTCCTGTCCAAAGCACTCCGAGAGTGAAATACCAGAGAAGGGATAAGAGCAGGAGCCAGGGAGGGAAGGAGAGCGAGGAGAAGGATGGCTGTTGGTCTTGGCTGTGGTTTCATGTCTAGCCAGATGAGCTGAGGTTCGCTCTGACTCTGAGCAGGATCTGAGGTGCATTATGTCATTACTCTGAATGACGTACATTCAAGTGTTATTGAATGATTTTGTGCGCTATTCTCATAGACACATACAAGCTCAACATCCTGAACAATTAATCACTGTAATAGAACTGTATTTGCATTGTCAGTTTCAGAGGACCAGTGTAAGAGCTGTGGAAAATGTCTGTTGCCAGAATAAGTGAATAGTATGGAAGCACAGAGAATACAAAAATGCCAGAGCAGTCCCTGCACACCAACTGTAAGCTCAGTGGAGTTCTTAACTGGCACATATTTGTGTAAAACAAACAGACAAACCTCTGTGTGTGTGTGTGTGTGTGTGTGTGTGTGTGTGTGTGTGTGTGTGTGTGTGTGTGTGTGTGTGCGTGTGCATGTGCGTGCGTGTGTGTTTGCTCTTCTATATGTGAGTAAGTGTGGCTAACAGAATGAAAAAATGAAGCAGAGGTATGCAGTGAAGCAGAGAGAGAGAGAGAGAGAGAGAGAGAGAGAGAGAGAGAGAGAGAGAGAGAGAGAGAGAGAGAGAGAGAGAGAGAGAGAGAGAGAGTGGAGAGAGAGAGAGAGAAAGAGAGAGACCAAATTTAGGATCCAGAACTTGGCAGCCAGTGATGATTACAAATATGGGAGCACTTGTAGAAAGACCCTCTGGAGACAAACAAGACCACACACACATTCACTTATTTGTCAGTATCTAGCCTCCTCTTTTCACTATTTGGCCTGACCTCTGTCTTGTTCTCCCACACACACACACACACACACACACACACACACACACACACACACACACACACACACACACACACACACACACACACACACACACACACACACACATTTGTTCTAGCCACACTAATTAAGTGATTAGCATGCCACTATTGGTTGCCTCCACTAAAAAAAAAAAGAAATCATTCAACTATCCAGTGCAGAAAGCTTATCTGTCCTGTCAGACTCTCTTTTTGTTGGTGTATATTCACAGGGCAGGCACCAATATTCTCATATCTAAAATTATTTTGTTGGTATCTGTGGCAATGATGCTGAGTGCTTGCAAAAAACATTTAAAAACTCTATCCTAACGGAGGAGAAGAAAAGGAGGACATTATATGAATTTTATTTTGACATTTTTAGCTTCTGCAGAATTGTTCACTTAAATGCCACAGACAACTGTGAGGTCAGACTTATTATCAGCCAAAAACAAAGCCTCTGGTTCTTCACTGTAGAAAAGTGCTGCTTTGAACCAACTTATAAAGATAACTAGAAGCCAGTCCCATTGGTCATTGTGATTACACAGCACATCACAGCACACACAACAAAATCCAACCTCTGCATTCACCCATCACACACATGAGCAGGGGGCAGCCATGACAACAGTGACTGGGGAGCAGTGTGTGAATACACAGTCAATGGTGGGGATGGTGCCATGATTAGGACACCTCAGTCGGGGGGGGGGGGGGGGGTGGAGGCGAGCACTGGTCAGTCACTCACCCCACCCACCGGTCAGTGTTAGAATTGAACCTGTGACTTTTAGGCTGCAAACCCAGTTCCTTGACCTCCAGCCCATGACTGCTCACTGGCCTGCATCGTGCTCTTATCTGGCAAGAAGTTTCCTGCTGGCTAGTTTTAAAACAGACATTCAGATTTGAGGGCATTCAGACTGGTATGAAATTCATAAATGTTTTACTCATTCTTCAGATCAATGTTTTTTTTTCTGAGTGGTACCAGTTGATTTGTATATTTCCTCAAGTAAGATCTAGTAAAACTTACATGTAGCTGTCAGTGTGAATGCCAACAGTTATGCTGTGACGAGTTGTAAACTTGCTGGTGGGGACGCCTGTAGTGAATTGTGAAATAGTGACACTTACAGTAGTAACACTTCTACAACTAAGAGTCTACTGCCTACCCACTCTAAAGAAAGGCCCAGCTCTGCTCTGATTCTATGCTGGATCTGGAATGAGAGTGTTTCAAACACAGTAGGCATCTGGCCCATCTTAGTAGTCTGATATTGTGTACAGTGTTCTGGAAAACCCAAATAATTACACTTATGGCCCCTTAGGTCAGAATCCAGAGGGATATTGAAGGGCTGTAGAAAGTTTTCTACCAGTACATTACCAAATTCTACCAGTATCTTAGCCCAGATATATTTCTCATTACGTTGAGGATGAGGACAAGAGACAGTGCCCATGGGGCAATGTGTGGTTAGATACCTTGTTCATGGGCACTTCAGCCATGGTTGAGGGTGCAGGAGAGCACTGAGTATTGTCTTCTCCATCCACATTTTTCCCTGCTGGTACAGGAATTGAACTTGCGACCCTCCAATCTCAAGGCCAACTTCTTGACTATTAGGCTACAGCTGCCACAGGCTGTAATATTACTGTAGTCTGTGATCTCTGATGTCCAGTCAGTGAAACCAACAACCAACTCTCCTTACGCAAGCATTCCATATGGGAGCATTTAATGTAGGGGCCATGGGGCTTGCGTAGACAAAACACACGCACGCACGCACGCACGCACGCACGCACGCACGCACGCACGCACGCACGCACGCACGCACGCACGCACGCACGCACGCACGCACGCACGCACGCACGCACGCACAAAATCTCTCTCTCACACACATTTGGTGCCTCTCCGTGTGTGTCTGCTTCAATCATGACCTACCCTGGTGTAGCCATAACAGGACTAATGTAGCGTAACGGTGGGGCGAAGAACAGACGGGTCTGGCTGGGAAGGGGTAAATACTGGGGGGTAATGTGGTAACCTCAAGAATAAAAGAGGGAAAGGGAGGGAGAGAAAAAGAGAAGGGGGGTAGCGATGTAATGGAAGAGAGAGAGAGATAGGGAGAGAGAGAAAGAAAGAAAATCAAAAGGGGTCAAAGGGGGAACCTCAAGATTAAAAGACACAGACAGAGAAAAATGTTTGTGAGAGAGAGAGGGAGAGAGAGAGAGAAAGAGAGAGGGACAGAGGGAGGGACAGAGAGAGTGAGAGAGAGGGTACACTAGAACAGATGTCAGAGCTCCTCTTTGGATACAGTCTCAGTCTCAGGAGCTTAAGTGCTGCTTCTGTTGGAAGATTGTTTTCTCTGCCAGGGAGTAATTAGCCGAGCAGACTTGAACTTTAAACTGAGAAGCTGAATAGTTTGTGTGGATGTATTTTAAGACTTTAGCTGATTTAAGGGTTCATTTCACATGCATACTTGTGAGCAACTGCTCTGTGGTTTAGATAAGTGTTGGTCTCTGTTTTTGTTCACATGTGTGTGTCTGTGTGTGTATGTGTGTGTGTGTATTTGTGTGTGTTTGTGTGCAGTATGTTTGCTGGAGAGGGATGGATGTTTGTTGTTTTCATCTGCATCTGTATGCATGTGTGTGTGTGTGTGTGTGTGTGTGTGTGTGTGTGTGTGTGTGTGTGTGTGTGTGTGTGTGTGTGTGTGTGTGTGTGTGTGTGTGTGTGTGTGTGTGTGTGTGTGTGTAAGGAATTGTTTTTTATTAGCCTCTGTGCAAGTTTGTGTCTTGTACGTGACTACTCGCCCCTTCATACACCACTGTGGCTGGCTGCTGACCCAAAATAACTCCTAGTGGCCTCTGCACTCCCATACCAACCCATCTCTCTCTCTCTCTCTCTCTCTCTCTCTCTATCTCACTGACTGTATTGTCCTCCCTCCCCACATCATCACTAACTTGCATACCAAGTCGCTATCTCATTTCATTCTCCCCGTCTCTCTATTTCCCTCCCATTTTCCTAACTCTCCACACTTACTTTGGATCTTTTTTTATTGCATTACATTACACTTAGCTGACGGTCTTATCCAGAGCGACGTACAGTTTCTTAGGTACAGGGTTTCAGTTACAGTCCCTGGAGCAATGTGGGGTTAGATGCCTTGCTCAAGGGCACTTCAGTCATGGATGAGGGTGCAGGAGAGCTCTCGTTGTTTACTCCCCCACCCCCATTCTTCCTACTGGAAAAGGATTTAAACCTGCGACCCTCCGATCCCAAGACCAACTCTCTAACCACTAGGTCACAGCTACCCCACCACTACGCCACAGCTACCCCATCTGTTCTGCTCTCCTACACAATTTCTGTTTTTACCATCATCTTTGTCTGTTTCCTCATTTTTTGTCAGTCTACCACCCCTACATAATTCTGACTCCTCTCCTCTCTCCTCTTCTCCCTTCTCCTAATTTTTTTTCCTGGTGTACCTTGACTTCCAGCTCAGCCAGTATCGCTCCATACAACAGTCTGTTGTCGGGGCCCAGCCTGCGCTACTGCCGGCTGTATTTTTAGGTTGGCATTTCCCCCTCCCCCCTCCCCAGCAGCCATTCTTGTAGCCATTAGAGGGGGCATGACATTTAACAACACTGCCAGGTCTTTCAGACGGACTTTTTTCCTCACTTATACACACACACATGCACACGTACACACACACATACACACACGTACAGGACTGATTTGAGAGGTGAACTCAAATTCTTAAATACCATGCCAGCGAAAATACTGCTCTTCTGTTTCCATGAAAACAAAAGTATTGCTCACAATGATAGGAATGTGGGAAATGTAAACATTTGGTCATTTCCATAAATTATATACTTTTGAAAATGTCCAAGAAAAACAGGCAACTGTTCTATCATATACATTCGTACTCATGTTTTTTAAACTATATTTTTAGTAAACTTTAAAAATGGGTCCAATAGACACACATACCACATAAGGGTTAACAAATGTGAATTATAAATACGGGTAGTAATGCACCAGACGTGAGACATGGAGAGACGGGAGTTAGACTGAGTTCAGAGACCCCTGACTGACCCAGAGGGAAGGTCTAGGCATCCTGTGAAGTGTTGGGCTCTTCTGCAGCTCTGCTGTTAAGCCTGCCATATCTGTCTTTCTGTGTGGCCCAGCACAGCCCAGCTCTCAAGAGGCATGTTTACACACCTGCATCCTCTTACACAAATCACTTTCATCACTAATCTCGCCCCAGCTTCACCTCACACAGATATCTCTCTTTTTCTTTCTTATTTCTTTCTTTCTTTTTTTCTTTTCCCCTCTCCATGTGTCTCTCTGTTTTTCTTCCTCTCTCTTTCTCTCTCTCTTACACACACACACACACACACACACACACACACACACACACACACACAAACGCAGACATGTGTATACATAGACACGCATACACTCTCTCAGACACACGCACGCGTGCAAACACACACACACACACACACACACACACACACACACACACACACACCAACTTATATCCCTAATCTCGCCCCAGACTCACTTCACACAGCTGGCCTGATGTTCAGTTGGCCCGGAGGTTGATATGGGCCAGCCATGGCACTGAGTCCCCCTGGCCACCTGCGTCACATCAATAAACCATTTTGTTAGCCTATCACAGCAGGGGATGACAAAAAATATCATTTCAACATTAAATTATGGTGAGATTAGTAGTTGTTATTGACACCATTAATACTGATTTACTTGCATTTTGTTGCTTAGACATCTACACATCTTTAGATCTACACATAGTGGATAAACTACCTAAAAGCATAAGCCAGTCTGAGTGTGCTGATTGTTAGTGCTGACTGTTGTCTCAGGCAATTTGATTTCATTTGTCTTTTTTTGGGGGGTGGTCTGCCCCAGAGTACAGAACTACATAGTGCATTCTTTCGTAGCTAGAGGAAAGGTGTGTTTACTTGTCCTTTCCATAAACAAATACCAAGAAATTTGATTGCCAGATATGCCAAAACTACTTGCTAAAAACAACATACACATAATATATTTGAAAAGAAGGGCGAGGATTTAAATGGTGACACTCTGACTCAGAGAGGATTTCAGCACTGTTGGCAAGTGAGTAATTCTGTAAGCCAGTAATGCGTTTTCCAGATGCAGCTAACTGTAGCACCATACATTAGAGTGGCAATGAACACAGACTAAACATGAGAGGAATGTCATGAGACACATGGAAATGAAACAGTAGCAGTATAATATGTTAGCAAAGACACCGTTAGTCACAAGGCTATTGTGTGGGTTATACAGCGGAACAAATTAATTTATTTCTGTAGTTAAGGTTGGATGATTTTAGAGGTACTGTAAATAAAATCTGAACTT
>CM050201.1:5512500-5527500 GCA_027475355.1 Coilia nasus | reverse complement strand
GGCTGTAGGTGCACTCTGTCAGTCCAGATCCTGTTTTGTTTTTTTGGACATTCGATTACAGTCTGATCACCCTGATGACCATCTATATTATTGCAAGTGATTCAATCTAATCCCTGTGTCTGGGTGGCAGTGCTGAATTTCAGTATTATCTGCTCTAGTTCATATAGCAATGAGGTTTCATTGCTTGGCTGTGACGTAGTCAATAATCAAACCAATGTGTTGGAAAATGAAGTTATTTGAAAGTCTACCCCATGGCAGTGTCTATCTGCAGTGCAGCCTATAAAAGTAAGGAGACACAGTGATGGCAGTTGATCATTTCAAATGGATTATTGCACTGTGCTGATGGTGGCAACAGCAGACAGATCAGATCTTTGTCAAATGTTTATGTTTTTCCTTTTCACCATTTATTCAAGTATGATTTATACATACCCTAAATCCTTTTAGCTACTCCCATAGTTTTGGACGAATGCCCATTTGTTCTATTGTGTTGATAGAGGACATGTTTTTCCAGCACGGCTTGAGATTTTACACTACAGGTGATGTGTTATTGCCCACATTACTCACTGTTACTAAGGCATGTCCAGTATGCAGCGAGCTCTGAGAACTGTTCGACATCAGAGATCCAGTTTACTGTAACTTTTACAGTGATACTCAGTGGCTAGCTGCTTACTTGCGGAAATGAACGCTGGTATCATCCATACCAGAAGGCCTATGCTATAGTACCATGCTGCTTTAAGGCAATCTCGCTAATCACTGTAGAGTCTCAATGCATGAAGATTCTGCAAATACATGGCTGTGGCCCACTGATTAGCAGTAGATTTATGGTATTTGGTGTACAAGTCACACCCATTCTGTAGTCTTTTGTACAGACTACCAATCATGCAGGTTATACAGGCCATGCAGGCAACGCTAGCTATAAATATTTGACATGAGCAGACAGGCTACTGAGTGAGTCACTCTGACTAAGTTACTCATTTACTGGAAGTTATTCATTTACTGAAAGCAGTCCTGCAGTTCTCACTAGGCACATGGAGTTGTGAAGATCTCAGCAGGTTTGTGCTAGGAAGACATGGACATAAAACCAACCAGTCTCAAATCAGTCTTTCAATATCTCAGAGAACAACATACAGAATATTCTGTTGATGACTAAGCCTTACAAATTACAGATGAAAAGTGTTGCTTGTCAACAGCACCCATGTAATTTTCTGTCAGTACACTGTTATATGTAAATGAATTAGAGTCATGACACAAATAGGCTCGTTGCACCAGAGTGTGTATCTCAGTGAGTCAGGACTTTCTTGCCAAATGTAATGCTGCGCTTCCTGGCAGGTTTGAATCAGACAGACAATTTCTGACAATAAAATTAACCAGTCCCATAAGGCATGGCTGTGTTTCGCTGTAGACATGCACACAGCAAGCAAAACTGCTTATGCATTGCACGCTGTAGCAATAATATTTTATTCATTACATTAACGGGATTCACACCGACCAACTCTCTAACCACTAGGCCACAGCTGCCTGGGTGTTAAGTTGATGAGATGTGAATTTCTAATTCATTACATTAAATTACACTTAGCAAACTCCACAGCCTTTCATATCAGCATACAGTTATAGGGGGTACTGTTGGAGATTCATATCAGCATAAAGTTAGAGGGGGTACTGTAGGCTTCCTTAACACAGCATCTAGTTAGCAAATAAACATGGTTTATTCCACCATCATGACACCTACCCACTATGTACATTGTTGGTGACCAAAAGACCAAGAGACTTTATTAGGAGGTGACTTTCCTTCCCTACTTTACCTACCACCATTGCCATGTTTTTGTGTGTCTGACAGAGATGGGAATTCTAGTGTCACAGACAGAAAATTACAACAATTCAGATCTTAGAATTATCAGACTGGTACCTCAAAGGATTTTCAAAAATGTGATTTGAATAGTATTCCACACCACATACAAATGCAGTTTGAAATGGATTTGTAAAAATCCAGAACTGTGATTTCTATCAATTTAGTCTTGTTACATATAATCACATTCACAGTGATTGTCCACGTTAATAGCATTTTAATTGAGACTCTGAGCACAGCAGTAGCCTTATTTTGTATCTGTGATTTGTGGCCCTTCAGACAGCCATTCCCAATACAGATACTGGAACACTTCCCAAGTACAACTAATTTAAGTCATTTTGTAGTTGCAGTGCTCTTGATTAGACATGTGTGGTGTGCTCAGCTAAGTGAGGGTGCCACTGATGTGTTTAGTCAGGTATGCAGCATGGGGATAGATGGAAGCCATGCAGAGATCTAGGGAGGGTGGTGATTGATTGGAGATGACTCCTACTTTAAATGTATAGCCCTTGAAACTGGCAAACAGCTGCAGATTTTAAGCCCAGGTGGCCAATTAAATGAAACCCTCCCTTTCTTGCTTTTTCCTAGAAATTATGTTGAAAGATTTGTGTTTTTTTTTTTCGGAACACAGACTAGACAGTCAGCAAAAGGAATGTCAGAATGTAAATGAGTTTGGCCCAAAGTGTGATGGATTATTCATGCACTGCATCTGTGATTTGGCTCTTGCAGACCGTTTGCTGTGCGCGCTTTGGTCAGCTCTCTTCCCCTTTAGTCTGAGGAAGCAGACCTCATGTAATCATGTAATTCCATAACTGTTTCAGCACCCCCCTAAACCCTCATTCAGATCTTATTGTTTTTCATTTCATTTGTATTATGCATGTATCCTGAAACAAGACAACATTATTATTAAGAGAAAGCTGGTCCTGGTGTTTGGTAACAAAATATAGTCACCCTATATTCATGTAAGGGGGTACCAAGACCAAGCTTTTTTATACTACTCCCAGCAATCACACATAAGCTACAAATGACAACATACAAGGATACAAGGATATTTATTGTCACATGCATAGAAATACTGTTTAGAGTAGGGCATGCAGTGAAACTGCTGATTGATAATCTAAAACTGCGCATGGGGAGGGGGAGTAAAGTAAAGTGAGTACAGTATAATGCAGTTGGGGGGATGACTATCAGATAAAGGGCAGAGATAGAATAGGTGATTGGGGGGTGGGATAAAGTGCCTAAAGCATGTTTGAGCTGCGTGTGTGTGTGTGTGTTTGTGTGTGTGTTTGTGTGTGTGTTTGGGGGGGGGGGGGGGGGGGGGGGGGGTATAAATGTAAACTACATGAACTACAGTGCCTCAGAGTAGTGTTGAACTGGACCAACAAGCTCAAGAAGACTATCCACTCACTCATGTCATCCTGATCCTGCCCCCATCTACGCATATCTGCTGCCATCTAGTGGCGAATACTTGAAACATCGTTTTTTCAAATCCTACCTGCCAGACGGCTGAGCATCCATAAGATTATTCATGGATAGCCTGAAAAAAAGCTCCAAATAAATAAAAGTGAGCCATGACATGCTGATGAGATGGAGGTGGGCGAGGGAGATGAACGGTGGTGTTATTTGACAGGCACGGCGACAGAGAGATCCTTGGCGCTGATTTCCTGTTGTTTACTGGCAGCAGTGAATCAAATATCTGAGGGCAGTTTATTTATTCATTTATTTATTTACATGTGAGTCAGTTTGAAAGGCCTCACTGGGCCATGCGTTGGGAAGGCAACTAGCTCCCTAACACATAATACTCAGCATTTCCAGAGCTGTTGTTATGTCTGTGTGGGTGAGTGTGTGTACAGTATGTTAGCGTCACAGTGTGGTTGTGACTGAACACTAGTTCTCCAAGTCTTCATGTCAATGTGCATACAAATGCCCAGAAGGGGGCACCATACTACCTTTTGTACCCCCCCAACCCCCCACCCACTTCATTAAGTGTGCTTGCTATGCGAGCACACTTATTGTTCTTCTTAAGTGGTGTTTAATTAACTTATTATTATTCTTTCTTTCACCCATTTTTATTGCCAAACTACTAGTTTTGTCATTCTTGCCTTTCTTTATCTGTCGATCTACCTTTAACAAACATACACATTTGCACACACACACACACCAATCTTCCCATCTTTCTCATTATTAGGTCAGGTCTGTGACAGGCGTGGAGGCTTCTGGCACCTCTCTCTGCTCCGCAGTGTAAAATGATGGCACGGAGCTCTGCGGTAGCTGGTGGCAGCCCCGGCGGCAGCAGGCCCCTGTGGTGTAGCGGTGATGGCTGTGGCGGTGGCAGCTCACGCTCCAGGAGGTGACAGGAACATCCATCTATCGATTGGCCTAAATGGGAGTGAAAGGAGTGTGATTGGGGTCTGATTCTGCCGGCACAGCTTGGCTCGGCAGACCGGTGTCAGGCTCTTGCGTTCAGCTGTCTGCTGGGCCTGGACAGCAGCAGAGCGCTTCTCTCTCTCTCTCCTTCATCCTCTCTCTCTCTTCCTCTTTTTTATGTCTTTTATTGTATTTCCTCATCTTGACTTGAATCTCTCTCTCACTCTCTCTGTCTCTCTTACACACTTTCTGGGTAATTTTTAATCTCTATGTCGTCCTCTTCTGTTAATCTTTCTCCTTTTACTCTTCTCTTCCTCTCTCCCTCTACTGTCTAATATTCCTCTCTCTGCCATCTTCACTTAATCTTTTTGTATTTCTTCTCCCTCTTGCTCTCCTTCTGTCTCTCTCCCTCTCTCTCCAATCAAGTCTGTGTGTGTGTGTTTCAGGCACCAGTTCTCTGCTGTGAAATCCCATTTAGAGATATTAGCTGCTGTCTCCACGGGTCCCCTGATTACTGCCGGGCATGTCAGCTGAAGGTTAGGTCACACGACGAATGTCTCACCAGAGACGACCAATATAATAGGGCCTAATCGCTCGGAACCACTCTCTACTTTAGCACTGGCAATGTGTACTCAGGAAGGGATAAGCTGTGAGACATGTCGACTAATGACGAAGGATGAGAGAGAGATAGAAACAAAGAGGAAGAAATAAAGAGATAGCGGTAGAGAGAGAGAGAGGGAGGGAGAGAGAGAGAGAGAGAGAGAGAGAGAGAGAGAGGGAGAGAGAGAGAGAGAGGGAGAGAGAGAGAGAGACGTTGCTTGTTAAAAAAAACTTGAAACTGATGAGGGATGATTTTGAGGGGTGTGCCAGGGGCACTTTAAATGAGCAAAAATCTACAAAAACTTATGCATGTTTCTTGTAAAAAAAAAAGAAAATAGTAGAGAAAGCAAAAAAGCCAGGCTGATAAACAGACAGAAGACAGGGTAATATAACAGGACGTGAGGACATTGGATCCAGGAAAGGAATGCTGGGAAATAAATGCTCCAGCATGTTGGGAGAAATACCATATATAGGAGTGGACATTCAAAAGAAGACAGATGAAAGACAATACTGCCAGCTTTGTTTTTTTCATATTTTTTTATTGAAAGCTTCATCAGAGAAAAAAACAACATAATAAAACCAAAGTTCATCCTATCATCCACAGATGTACAGAAACGTCTCACCACCAATCACCAAATGTGTGACACAAGTGACGCCTGGCCTTGTCCTCCATCGCACAGAAAACACACGTCAACAGACAACCCCAATGGAAGAATACAAACAGAAGCAATGAAAACAAACAAACAGAAAAAGACAACTGTTGACAGAAATGGTGAAAACCTAGCATTGTTAAAAAGGAATGCTGCCATAAATCTCCCCAAATAAATATGCTTCTCTAATTATTTCATCTTGTGGCTAGAGTAATATGGGGTTCTGTTTTAGCAAATGTATTGACTAGATGTGGCCCTTACACAAAATCTTTTGTTTTATACTTTCATGTTTTTTATGTGTCATTTGTGTGTGTGTGTGTGTGTGTGTGTGTGTGTGTGTGTGTGTGTGTGTGTGTGTGTGTGTGTGTGTGTGTGTGTGTGTGTGTGTGCGTGCGTGCGTGTACATGTTTGTTGATGTGTCCCTAAGAATTGGAGGTTATGGGGGTGAGAGGAAGAGTTGTGAGTCTTCACAAGGAAGTGTGTCATTGATATGCAACATCAAAAGGAGAACCGAGGCATTGATTTGCCAGTGTGAGAATCGTCTTTTGACAGGGCTCTTTCTGCAAATCTTTTGAATGTCTACGGTAAACAGGGATATGGAATACTAGCTCACAAACAAGCCCGCAAAACTGTCTGGTTGGTCCCACATTGATTTGTTGCTTAGTGACACCCCAACCCCCGAATGTGTCTCATGGAATATGCATGCTCACACCTATCGCAACATGTAATGAGTTGTACTCCTAAGCTGTGACAGTGCAGTGGGCACAGAATATGTTGTCCAATCCCGCCCACTGAACTGTCTTTAACAATCTAGCACATCACGAGTGCTGCACTCTACTTATGATGTGTGTGTCCTGTGGCCTATCACACATGTGATCTCTGATTTGACAGAGTTGTCCTACTGCATACAGTACCTGCCGTATACCTGCAATGCAGAGAGAGAGAGAGCACGCCTATTATTCCTACAGTACAGACAGAGCCAGACAGAGCCAGCCTATCACATGCATCAGTGCTGAGGTGTGTGGACAGAGCTGGCAATGCCTAGACAGAGACAGAGACAGAGACAGAGCTGGCATACTGCACAGGTCACCCCAGAGGTGGGGGCAGGTGGGCGGGTGGGCAGGAGTGTAGCCTCTGGAGAGGGGCGCAGGGCGCTGGGCGCAGGGCCGTCTGAAAAAGTGAGATGTGCCGTAGCTGTGAGAGCGTGAACCCTGAGCTGCTACAGATGGCCACTCCGAGCTGTGAAGGACACCACATGCAGAGTATGATGGAGTGAGGAAAGACACAGAGAGAGAAAGAGTGGGCAGAGAGAAAGAGAGGGAGAAAGAAAGACAGACAAGGTGAAAGAGAGAGAGAGAGATAAAGAGAGACAGACCAGGAGAGAGAGAGAGAGATGGAGAGAGAGCGAGAGAAAGAGAGAAAGAAAGATAAAGAGAGAAAGAGAGAAAGAGAGAAAGACAGAGAGAGAGAGAAATAGAGAGAGAGAGAGATGAAGAGCGAGAGCGAGAGAAGAGAGAGAGATGGAGAGCGGGAAAGAGAGAGAGAGAGAGAGAAATGGGGTGGGCGGCAAGGGCGTGATGCTCAGCACCTGGCCAATCCTGCAGAGATGCAGTCAACCTAAAATCCAGAGAGACAGAACAGGACAAATGACAAGAGAGAGCAGAGGAGGAGGACAGAGAAAGGTGCAAGAGAGAGGGAGAGAGAATGGAGAGATGTAAGAGTGTGTAAACACTTTCTTTTGAGTGCTGATAGTGACTGATGGCTGGAATGCTATTTTGAAGGCCAGGGACGAGGTACTGCAGGACAGAAAGACAAAAAGTGTCAGGGGTATAGCAGCAGCGTTAAGTGGGTTTGACATGTGTCTGTGTGTGATAGAGAGAGGGAGCAGTATTATGGTGACAGCATTCAAAAAGGAGTGATTTAAACCCTGTCTATGTGAGTGTTTGATGTGTGCATGTCAAAAAGTTTTGAGAATGTGTGTGCTTGTGAATAAAGACAAATAATTAGCAAGTTGTGAGTGTGCAGATCTGAGTGTCAGTAGAAATGTGTGTATGTGTGTGTGTGTGTATGTGTGCATGTGTGTGTGTGCGTGTGTGTGCGTGTGTGTACGTGCATGCACATTAGCATTCATGGCAACAGAGGTCACCTCATTAGTCAACGTCTTTTTTCAAACAGGGTGCAAAGGAGGCCAGCTGGTCACAGCCAGACACCTCTCTGCTTCTCTCTCTCTCTTACTCTCTACCTCTCTTTTACCTCTTTTCTTCTCTCTCCACCTCTCTTCTCTCTTTTCCTCCTTTTCTCTTTCCCTCTCTTTTCGTACTGTTGTTCCACCTGTGCTCTTGCCTGCCAACGGTTGTTGCAGACCCACTCATAACTTTGTGCTGATCTATTGGCTAAAGCAGCACCAAAAGTTAGCAGAAGGACCCCTTCATCATCCTCCACCCAGATGAAAACTTCCAGGAGCCATACATCACGCAGCTGCTGTCTGTCCACTAAGCATGTTATATGCTCTATGGCTCCCACTGTACACCCCTAACACATTTTAGGCTCTTTGGGCACACATCAAGTCATAAATAACACTTGGTTCCCATTCTGACTGTGTATGCATGAGTGTATACTTGTATGAGTGCATCATGGGGACTCTAATCCTGTGGGGACAAAAAGGCTTTCCTTCACTTCTGTGAACTGCTTGATAATGTACAGGGAAAGTCACACTGTTTTTCATAAGCATGAAAGCGAAATGTTCCAGAGAGGAATACCTTAATCTAACATTTGGGGCCATTTTCCTAAGCCCCTACAATCCCATCCCAGTGATTTGGACCATATGTCGGTCCAATGCGTTTGATCTTGGGGACAATTTCTCTTTGTTATTTCCATCGTGTCATTACTCTTTGGGTAAATGAATAGTCTCCGGCGTAATTCTTTGGGACGCTGCCCTGTAACCGAAACCAAATGTGGGACCCCGTGTCCCAATTTCCTTCCTTCCTTTCCTCCCATGCAACCTCTCTCCAGTGGACCCTCTTTTAAACACCATGTCATTGGTTTCAATGGCCACCTGAAGCTCTCTCACTACAGAAGAGTAAAGATAATTGGGGGTGTGGGGAGCTGCTGCTTTTGCACATCACTGTATCAAAGTCTGTCCATCGCCATTCAAGGAGCTCTGTCCACTGATCCATTACCAGACATGCTCACTATCGACCTACAACCAAGCCCTTCTAAAACATCACCTAGCTGCCCACATCTAAGTTGGGAGAGAGACTGATTTCATAGCAGCTATATATGCTAACTTCAACACCACTTTCTCTGAAACATGTTTGGACAGAAAGAACTGTTATAACTGTAAAGAAATGTAACTGTAAAAGACAAACACGAGGGCGGGGGCGCACACACACACACAGACACAGACACACACACACACATACACACAGACACACACACACACAATGTAATTTTGTGAGGGACAGACTCTGGAGACCAGATCACCATAAGGAGAGAATAAGAGAGTCTTTGACTTGAAAATGACTGACTTTTGAAAAACAACAACAGCAGCACACACGCATGTGAGTGTGAAAGATCAGTGCCACTATAGCTACAGGACAAAGCCAAAAAGATGAGCGGTCTGTCACTTCATTTTCCGCTAGCCTTTTTTTTTTGTTCATTACGACGGCTCAGGTGTCAGTCCTAAATATGGCTTCCTCTTATCTTTGCAGCACAGATATCAGAACAAATCCCCTACCTAAACATGTTTGAAGTAAGCAGGGCAGTCCACCGGCCTTTCATATCGAAACCTTCTTCTATGCTATCTATGATAAATATAGCTTAAACATTGGATGCACCACTACATTCCCGAAAAAAATCTGGATCATTTTTTTTATGATGAATGATCATATATGGCAGTTTAGGCAGACTGCCTTTGAGCAGAGGCTTAAATGTGCTTCAAGCTGTGAGCTTCACAATAGTGACTTTTTATTTATTTTATTTTTTATTTTAAAGACTCTTTGAGAATAGTCTGTCTTTGTCTTTCAAAAGGATTTCTTAGGGCTGGTTGGTACAACATGTCTGTCTGTCAAGGAGGATTCCTTGTACCAGCTCATGCTGTCAGAACATCATGGCTTTCAAGTTTTCATCAAAGCTCCCAGTGACAGTCAATTCAATGGGCAAAATGATCATGCCATGGTTCCCCTTGCACACTGTCAAAGACATTCAAAGCATGCTTTTGGACTCATCTCTGCAGGAGAGCTATTTCTGCGTGGAGCTTCAAATGGTTCTACATGGTGTCTGCTCATGCACAAAAGGCTTTGACTTTAGCACCATCAGTGTGAAAGACTCTCCAGAAGGACAAGAAGCACTAAAGACATGGAGTGAAAGTGAACATGAGACACAACTGCCATTTTGTTTTTCATTTAAACCTAACACTGAGTAAAATCGTGTTGCCTTTACTGTTAAAAAGAAAACAAAATAAAATAAAATAAAAAACCCTGCATGATAGAATGATGTGCACACAGGCTTGGAGATCCAGTGGCAATGAAATGTTCAGAAGAGGTTTGCACGGCTTGCCTGCATGCGATGACAAGAGAGCGGATGAAGGCCCACGACAGCTTCCCTCTTAGCACCTTAGAAGAGATTGTACATTTGTGGCATTCAATACACGCGACTTCTAACTTTGTCAGGGGCTCACTCTTTGAGCAGACTGCTCTGAAATGTGCTTTGTTTTTCTCTCGTGTGTCTCCGAGATACTGGAATCATTTGGAAGCTTCGTAAAAGGCACTCAGATTTAGACTATGATTGGGTGGACAACACACACACACACACACACACACACATACACACACACACACACACACACACACACACACACACAGCACATGGTGTATGGTGTATGACTGTTTTAAGGAGTACGCCATTCTTCTAATGATGAGTGTGGGTGTGTGTGTGTGTGTGTTTGTGTGTGTGTGTGTGTGTGTGTGTGTGTGTCAGGGGGTGTGAAATCCAACAAGAGGCTGAAATCAAACCTGTCACGGAAGCAGCACACAAACACTCTTGTGAGATGCATCAACGTCTTCTCCCAAGGGCAAGACCTCAGACCCTGATGACAAAAGGTCAAACAGAGGCTATCCAGCCTCAGTCTGACACGCAGGCTAGCAGCACTAGTAATGTCATCAACCCCATGCAATAAGGGAGCTAACGCTAAACACGAAGACTGTGGAGAAGCTAATTTTGATCATGCCACTGAAGCACTGGGAGAGGCAAAAAAGAGCGGGTTGATGGGCTATGCCAGGCATGGGGGCAGTGTGCCTTTGAGCCAACATGGCACTTCAGACATGCAAGTGTTTAATAGGCATTGCATGCCCAGTGCCCAACAGACCCCTGCACTTAGACAGTTCTTGGGAATGAAGTAATCAACAAGCTTATACGAGCATGACTTGTGTCTGGAAGTCCCTGTCTCTCTCTCTTTCTCTCTCTCTCTCTCTCTCTCTTCCTAACTGTGCCAGTAAAGGAAATCTGTTTATGTGCTCAGTCGTGGAGAAACACTGACAGTATGCTGTGGTGACCCTATCCTAGCAGACAGGCCAAGTTAAAATGAGGACTTGTTTGGTTGTCTGGTAATTCCCCTGGGCTTTTCCATTTGCCCATTTTCCATGTCACATTGGCCCCCGAGTTTCCTTCCAACACAAGATCAAGTCCTAAAGACACAACCAACTACAGAATGTTGTTGGACTACATGATTTGCTTTAGTGTCTGTGATGAAGAACAGCTTTGCTGCATGTAGAGACAAGCCAAAGGCTCTCACTGATGCTAGTGGCTAGTGTTTAGGTTAACCTCATTTTCTGAGGTAGCTGGGTAAGATAAGTCTGTACTGAAAAAGCAAAGAACACTGTCTCTGAAATGGGAGAATGAAGCAAGGTCAACCAAAGAAATGTACAGATCTCACAAGTGACATACACACCCAAACACACAAAACATCATGAGCCCAAATGTGTAATTCTAACTAAAGTTTGCTACTTCTTATAACAAAATCATTGTTGTTGTTGTTGTTGTGGGCAGCTGTGACAGGTGCACTGTTTATAGTTAAAAAGGGAAGATCAGTGGGTTGCCTTGACTAAAACCATCTTTAGGGTCTAAGTTCAAATGTTACTTTACTTTTTAGTGGCATTTACAACAACACTGGAGGGTAGCTTCAACCATTCAGAATGAAGAAACAGGAAAAGAGAAATACAGAAGGACGTCGAGGAAGACAGACCTGGGCCGGCCATCGAGGTCAAATCAAAAACAACAATGACAACAGCTACAATAACAATCAATATCAACAATCAACAACATCAACACTGACATCAACAGGAAACAATAAAATAAAATTGAAAAAAGAAAAAAAAAGAAAAGAAAACACCAAAAAATTCCTCTGTTTCAGAGTGTCTCTTCATCTTTGGTATAAAAATTGCCATCCCTCTGGCTGCATGTCATCCACAACTAGGAAAGACTACAGAAATTGTCAACAATTTCTTCTATTGCTTTTTGCACTGATTGGTTTTAGACCATAAGCTCCTACTGAATCTACGAAGTTGTATCATTGCAAGTATTTTTTTTCTTCTGGGTTTTTTAAATGTCTTGTTTTTTTCTTTCTTTTTATTTTTTTCGCAGTGGGACAAGCAAAGCGGCTAAAAACATGTTAAAGCTCATAAAAAAGGTCAAAGGTTGCAGATAAAAAGCACTAAAGTCATCGACAGCAATTTCTTTTTTGCCATGTAAAATTATAACCATGGTAATAAAAAAACAGCTTCAGCATTTGCAAGAAACTGCATTTACTAAAATGCAGTACATGTGTTTTTCTTTAACATCGGTGTGGAAAATCTCAAAGCTTCATCTGTCTCCTCCTATTCCTGTTCCACAACATTTTGTATTTTCTCTTCAAAATGCAGATTCTCACACAGCAATTACCCAAAATGATTTTTTTTCTTCAAATGAAGAAATGAAAAGCTCATGTCTATGAAATCTGTACAGCTTATTTGATAGGTTTATCTCTTTAGCTAGACTCTTTGTTAAACACCTTATACCACTGAATGGTCCAAAGAACCAATAAAACCACTCTTCTGTTTTCAAACGAGACACGGGACGCAGCGTCTGTGACGTCCTCAAAATTAAGGCAATAAAGATTCAAGAAAAAACACAACGTTATTGAGGATCTCTATAAAACTAAAATTTGAACAGGAGGAAATAAAAATAAGGAAAGAGTGAAAAAAGAAATGGTAGCTTAATATCTGAGGAAGACAATCTGCAGTTCTCAAACTCCATTCCTCATCTACTCCAAAAAATAAACCTTGTCTCTCCTACCTGTGCACTCACCTTTGTTTTCTTTATATATTTTTTATACATTTTTGTAATTTTATACTTTTTTTTTCTTTTTGAGGAATTTCTTGGAGAAAGAATTCAAGCCTCAACTCATCCCAGCTGGCACGTTACCAAATGATACCTTATCAACCGTTTCCATAGTGCCCAGTGGAGCTTCCTCCCTCCATCTCTGTGCTCTGGCCAGGTAGGACACAATAAAAGTATCTCTCTTTTTACATTTTCCCCGTTTTTTTTTTCTTTTGATTTTTTTTTCCGTTTTCTTTTTTTTTTTGTTGGTGCCTGGGCAATCTGGAAGCAATCTGTCAGTTTCTCTCCTCTCATCCTCAGTGCGGCCACTTCTCTCACTGTCTCAAGGCAATGCTGTCACAGGTACATTCTGCCTGTCCCGCTGCTATCTGAGCCACACAGACAGAACCAGAGAAACAGAGATGGGAGTGGGGTGGGGGGATGAGGTTGGGTGGCAGAGACGCAAAAAACACAAGCATAGAAAGACATTATTCAGAAAGTATTCACTGGTATATATTTTTTGCTTTCTTGATAAGATTATTCAAGGGAAGCATGGACTGCTTGGTATGCGTTAAAAATATATAGATGCTCCAAGCTCAATAAAAAGTACTACATAAATCTGTTGTGCAGAGACTGGAATAGAGATAGAAATCAACAAAACATTGTTGTTTTTTGTGCACTTGTGTCAGCACTAAGTCAGAGTATAATACTGACACAAAAGAATAGAGAAAATCATTATCCGATCTATATTTGAGACAAAACAACTAAAAGGGAGGGAAGACAGAGAGGTGGCGATGAAGATAGTGAGAGTAGGGGAGTAACTGTTATTACGTGATCTCACTTGGACTGGTAGGAGTAGGTGGGGACGTGGTCGCCGGCCGTCTCCACCTGCATCTGCTGCTGCTGACCTCCCACCTCCTGCGACGAGGGCGCCACCGACTGTGGAGACGTGTCCGTCACCACACCCTGACCACACACACACACACACAAGCACAGGACAGTCAGAACAGAAATCTGCACACTAGTGGGCCAGGACTGTAGCAAATCAAAACATAATAACAGCTAATAACATAATAACGTAATAACTATTGGCTCAAAAAATGTATTACATTATTGGCAAGTTAGTATGTTGCTGGCTTTACTACATTTACAATGGCCCAAATGACTACATTATTGGCAATGATTAGGTTATTGGCCGTTATTAGGTTGGGTTACATTGGGTTGCTACAAGGGACTGTGACCCATTCAGCTGTCAGCTGGTTTCTGGGACACCAGTAACTGGGATCTGACACCTATGTGGCTATGTGGTAATGGCGAGTCATGCCGGTTCAGAGCCAGAACACAGGCAGACTTGTGTCAGAAAAAGAGCCAGAGCCACTGCCCGATCTTGTTGTAAGCTGAGCCCCAAATCAATTGTTGTGCAGAAGGCACAGGGCTGCTATCTTCCCCCTGCAAACCTCTCCCTCCTCCACTTGCACTTCTAATCCCATCCCATCCCTTCCTCCCCACTCCACTGACACTCCCCCACCCAACCCATGAGGAGTCTCCATCACAACAGGAATTGATGAACTCCACCC
Organism: Coilia nasus; assembly: GCA_027475355.1. NCBI lineage: Eukaryota > Metazoa > Chordata > Actinopteri > Clupeiformes > Engraulidae > Coilia > Coilia nasus. The sequence continues at coordinate 5,513,110 of CM050201.1, read as the reverse complement.
GTCATCCCCTCACCCCCGTCCGCTTGTTCTGGGGGCTAAACTGAGTGATAAACTGATCCCAGTGTCTCTTCATCAGGGAAGGAGTGGCCGTGATGAGCTGTCTATTCTGTTGGAAATGAGTACTGTGTCTCCCTTTTTCTCTCTCTCCCTCTGTATGTGTGTGTATGACTAAGTGAGATTGCCTCTTGTGTATATATATATATATGTGTGTGTGTGTGTATGTGTGTGTGTGTGTGTGTGTGTGTGTATGTGTGTGTGTAGACTATGACAGTCCCATTGGCTGAAGCTAGAGAGGAGCAGGGAGTCCGCTGACACTTTTATGAGTGTGGGACGCGTTAGTCGGGCTGTGTAGCCACCGCCGCACCCAGCAATGTGTAGCAGCAGCCAGCAGACTGATGGGGCTGTCAGGGCCGACAGCCGTCTGCTAAGCAGAGGCCCCGGGCTGAGGGATGAGAGGAGCAGAGAAAGAATGAGAGAGAGAGAGAGAGAGAGAGACAGAGAGAGAGAGAGAGAGAGAGAGAGAGAGAGAGAGAGAGAGAGAGAGAGAGAGAAAGAGTGAAAGAGAGAGAGAGAGAGAGAAAGAGAGAGAGAGAGACAGAGAGAGAAAGGG
>CM050201.1:5490000-5502500 GCA_027475355.1 Coilia nasus | reverse complement strand
GTTAAACATACTGGTATGTAGCAGATTGATGATGACATAGCCCCCCTCCTCTGTTAAAGGTTTGTTGTTCCAGATGGACATAAATGGCCTCCTTCACTCCTCGCTCAAACCACCTGTTTTCCTTGTCCAAAATCTACACGTCAGTGTTTTTAAAGGAGTGTCCCTTCTCCTTTAGATGTAGATGTACTGCTGAATCCAGTCCTGATGTAGTCGCCCTCCTGTGTCAAGCCATGTGTCTGTGAAGTGTTTGCTTTGTTTCTCCAGTATACAGATCTTGGCACTCCTCACTGCGTTGTACTGCATAAACAACATTGTTGAGGTTGTGTCTTGGAGTTTTGTCCTGGGTCTGGACCAGTCTTGGAATGAGGGTGTTGCCAGGCTTGAAGTACTGTATACTGGGATGTTGTGCTTTCTGAAGAGTTTTCTTAGTTTCTCGAATAATTCTGATATGTAGAGCACCACCATGTGATTTCTTTTGTTGCTTCTTTTGTACCAGTTGGTGTTTTTTTTTTTTTCTTGTTGGAGTAACCACAAGTTCTTAGTGCCTGTTGCACGTGTGCATATTCCTTTTCTTTTCCTTCTGTTTTGTAATGGTAAGTAATTCAGACTAACTTTCCCGATTATGACATACAATTCTGATATGGAATACAAGCAAGCACAGCCTGTTTGCTTTAGGCATTCAAGTTTGCCTGTACCTGCCGGTCTCTAGTGCTGGATTATGATTGCTGAGCCTGTACTTGGTCAATGTCTTTCATAAGTTAGTATCTGTTATCATTGTTAGATATTCTGCCAATTTGTATTCTCTTTTTAGGATCAAATAGTTCTGTAAATTGCTTTGTTTTTGTGTTGCTTAATGCCAATATGCCAAATGTTTTTGTTTCTGCAATTTTAATTGATTTGTATTCATTATAGAGGGAATGCCAGTGTCCTGTGCTTGATTGTGTTTGTCTCTTTCTCTCTCTCTGTCTCTTTCTCATTCATTTGATTTAATTCGTTCATTTGTTTTCAAATCAGAATGCTTAACAAATGGTGTCATAAGCAGTCACAAGGAATACAAAGACCAAGCCATGTCTACAGTATATATTCTCTGTCCCTCTGTTTCTCCTCTTCTTTATCCCTTTCAATCCTCTCTGCTCTCTTTCTTTTCCCTTCTTTTCTTTTTTTCCTCTATCATCATACACATGCTCACACGCTATTGCACATATGCTCTCTCTGTCTCTCTGCCTCTCTGTCTCTGTCTCTCTCTCTCTCTGTCTGTCTGTCTCTCTCTCTCTCTCCCTCTCTTTCTCTCTCTCCCTCTCTTTCTCTCTCTCTCTCCCTGCTCTTGCCTCTTGGTTGGCTATCAGATTTAGATTTATGGGATGACCTTCACTGTGCTCCTCCACACAGCACCTGACTGCAGCACAGCGGCCCACACCTGGCCCACACCTGGCCCGCACACAGCCCAGATGCAGCCCCTGTCCGAGTCAGTGAGCTGTTCTATTCAATTCAATTCCATTCAATTTGATTTATTTAATATTCAATTCAATTCAGCTCAATATTCAATTCAGCTCAATTCAATTTCACTCAGTTCAACTCAATATTCTATTTAGGTCATTTCAATTCAATTGAGGATGAAACGGTGTGGCAGCAGTACAATGTTGCTAAAGACATTTCATTTATAATTAAGTACACTGGAAATCTCTGTCACAATATCTTACTAACTCAGAGTTCATGTCTCAGCATCTCCCTCACTCAGCTATTCTTCTCCTCCTCTCTTCTCTGCAGTCAACCATTTCTGACTATCCCCCTCTCATCTGTCTCTTCTTTTCTTCCCCTTTCTTGCTCTTCTTCAGCCCTGTGATTTTGTTCAGCAGGCATGGCCCAAAGCTGGCCCAAAGCTGGCCCAAATCTGAGTTAACTCTTTAAATGCGTAGTCCATGATTCTAACCACAAACATCGCCATCAAATCTTTTCCTGTGTCATCTCGTACATGTGTAACTGTTTATTATTAAATTCTGAGGAGTACCCAGATCTGTATATGAGGGAAACTAAGCATACAACACAGATACATGGCCCAACATAGAAAGGCAACTGCATCAGGACAGGACTCATCAGTCTGTCTACATCTAAAGTAGAAGGGTGGCTCCTTTCAAGACACTGGCATGCACATTTTGGGTTTGGGATGGTGATTTGAGATAGGAGTGAAGAAGGCCATCTATATCCATCTGGAACAACCAACTTTGAGCAGAGGAGGGGGGCTATGTCATCATCTGTCTGCTACATACCATTTTGCCTTGACAGCTCATCCCAGGAAGCTTAACTGCTCTTCACCATCAGAGCAGTTCTCATTCTCTGAATCCTGTGATCATAATGACCCTCACTTCAATTCACACATTGACTTATGTTAAAGGTCTTATTCCGTGACAAATCGTTTAGTACTTGCTCTTTTTGATAGATCTCTCCGAGTTGCATATGCATGCTTCACTTTTCTTCTACCCTGATTGCCACCATTAGTCAATGAAGGACAATAGGCGGAAAAGTGACTATATAAGAAAAAGGCAAACAAAAACACTCGTTGCAGCACACATTCACTGAAGGACTATTTTTTCACCAAAACCCGCTCACAGGGCATTCATTAATACTAGAGACCACCATAAAATGAATGAAAAAATGATGCAATGTGACCTGTAATGGGTGACTCATGTCCCTTTTGTCATGTGATGAGGGGTGTGGTCTACTGTTCAATGTGGTCTGCATAGTTAGGAAAATGTCCATTTCCATGAATGAAAAAACATCCCCCCTGTTTTTTTTTGACAAATCGCACCCTGTCTCAGCCCACCGCCACATGTCATCCACCCCACTCAGTGGAGTTCATTAACCTCGGGTGACGAAGCACAGTCTCTTCATGCGACCTTTTAATCTTTTATTTGTCTCTTTCTAAGTTAGTCTGTCCATCTTAATTTGCTGGGTTTTCCAACATAGTTGACTTGCTGTAGCGAGCCAACCGGAAGTTAAATGAAAAATGCGGAAGAAGAGCATATTTGAAAACGGGCATGTCAGAATAACGTCAATAGCTCCTGGTTCTCCATCATCAGGTCAGAACTGAAAAAGCCTTTCGGATGAAAGGTGAAACGCCTTCAAGTTTTAAAAAAGAAGTCCAGTTGCATACAACTTAGCTCTATTGATGACCACAAACATTCACTCAAAAAGACAACACACACACACACACACACAATCACATAAAATGGACACACACACACATGCTTTTGCTTTCACTCAAAAACACACACAGACACACACACGCACACACACACACACACAGTAGTGCGCACGCGCACACACACACGCTGGACCTCTGCGGGGTCAGCAGATGGCGTGTGCTTGATGAGCGCGAGGTCACAGCATGAGTTCTTTTCAGAGCGCGTGAGTGTACTTCTGAAGAATCCCAACCACCGACCCTCCTCTCCCCTCCCCTCTCCTTCCCCTCCCCTCCCCTCCCCTTCCCCTCCCAACACCCACGTCTCCGGCCAAAATGACGCCCGCAGCTCAAGAATACACAGGCCCTGTCCAACAGCACGTCTGCTGCACAGCAGAACATCAGAAGCGTCCAAAAATGTGTCTGCTGTCCTGGGGAACGCACAAAGCACACTTTTTAAGAGGAGCCAGCTGTTCTCACATGTGGACGCGAGCTATGCTCTCCCAAGAATGGCGGTCCACCACAGTATGGGAGTGTGTGTGTGTGTGTGTGTGTGTATGTGTGTGTGTGTGTGTGTGTATGTGTGTGTGTGTGTGTGCGTACATGTGTATATGTGCGCAAGTGTGTGTCAGTGTGTCTTTTCCATGGACTTGGGGATAATATATATGGCTGCTTGTTTAAGCAACACAAAAGACTGATGCTAGCATGTATAACAAGGGGTGTTGGTACATGGAGTTCAATTTAATATGCTTCCTTTAGCTTACACAAACTGAATACTGAATAACTGCCCTGCATAACAAGAAATATTTATTTTTGTCAGTCTGGTCAATCAATCAATCAATCAATCAATCAATCAGTCAGTCAGTCAGTCAGTCAGTCAGTCAGTCAGTCAGTCAGTCAGTCAGTCAGTCAGTCAGTCAGTCAGTCAGTCAGTCAGTCAGTCAGTCAGTCAGTCAGTCAGTCAGTCAGTCAGTCAGTCAGTCAGTCAGTCAGTCAGTCAGTCAGTCAGTCAGTCAGTCAGTCAGTCAGTCAGTCAGTCAGTCAGTCAGTCAGTCAGTCAGTCAGTCAGTCAGTCAGTCAGTCAGTCAGTCAGTCAGTCAGTCAGTCAGTCAGTCAGTCAGTCAGTCAGTCAGTCAGTCAGTCAGTCAGTCAGTCAGTCAGTCAGTCAGTCAGTCAGTCAGTCAGTCAGTCAGTCAGTCAGTCAGTCAGTCAGTCAGTCAGTCAGTCAGTCAGTCAGTCAGTCAGTCAGTCAGTCAGTCAGTCAGTCAGTCAGTCAGTCAGTCAGTCAGTCAGTCAGTCAGTCAGTCAGTCAGTCAGTCAGTCAGTCAGTCAGTCAGTCAGTCAGTCAGTCAGTCAGTCAGTCAGTCAGTCAGTCAGTCAGTCAGTCAGTCAGTCAGTCAGTCAGTCAGTCAGTCAGTCAGTCAGTCAGTCAGTCAGTCAGTCCGTCCGTCCGTCCGTCCGTCCGTCCGTCCGTCCGTCCGTCCGTCCGTCCGTCCGTCCGTCCGTCCGTCCGTCCGTCCGTCCGTCCGTCCGTCCGTCCGTCCGTCCGTCCGTCCGTCCGTCCGTCCGTCCGTCCGTCCGTCCGTCCGTCCGTCCGTCCGTCCGTCCGTCCGTCCGTCCGTCCGTCCGTCCGTCCGTCCGTCCGTCCGTCCGTCCGTCCGTCCGTCCGTCCGTCCGTCCGTCCGTCCGTCCGTCCGTCCGTCCGTCCGTCCGTCCGTCCGTCCGTCCGTCCGTCCGTCCGTCCGTCCGTCCGTCCGTCCGTCCGTCCGTCCGTCCGTCCGTCCGTCCGTCCGTCCGTCCGTCCGTCCGTCCGTCCGTCCGTCCGGCCGTCCGTCCGGCCGTCCGTCCGTCCGTCCGTCCGTCCGTTCATTTGCACTCGCTTATTTCTCTATGATTTGTTTGAGCTGGTCAATCCATCTTCTTTTTACCTGTATTCTCTTTTATGTGCCATCCCTCCTCTCTCCTCCACTGAACAACCCTCTTTATTGTACGTGCTGTATATTTATTCTGTTTAGTTTAGTGCGTAGCTTTGATTAATATAGGAGGGACCCTATCATGTCTCTATTATGGTCCACCTATTCTCAGTTTCAGCATTCTCTCCTCTAGCAGTCTTTGCTCTGGTCAGTCTATCGCTCCTGGTCAGGAGCATCTTTATTCTGGGCGGGTGGTCCGGTTCCGCTCTGCCCATCCGTGTCTCTGGGCTCTCTAATCCGCTGCGTTCTGGCAAGCGGGCTCTGGCTTCTTCCGATCCGTCGCGCTGTGCGCAACACGCCCGCTCACGGCGAAGATAAAGCCATCGCCCGCAGTGATAATCCCTCACGCCGGCACGAAAGCCGTCCATCACGTTTTCCGCGGTGCGGTGACACAGCCGAGCAGAGCCAGACTACAGGACACACGGCTCTGCCGTATGGTGGGTGTGTGAGGAAGGGAGTTTACCCAGAGGACTCTGAGGCAGGATGGATAGAGCTTGAATGGGGGAGGGGTGTGTGTGTGTGTGTGTGTGTGTGTGTGTGTGTGTGTGTGTGTGTGTGGTACAGTTTATTTCCTCACCCTCCACCTCAGGCTGCTGTGTGCTAACTGTTCTGGTGCATAATGGCTGCCGACTATCACCCAGGTGGGTGCTGCACTTTGTTGGTAGTTACTGAGGTCACCTTCTCCCGCTTCTCTGCTCTGGCTACTTTGATGAATCGCTATATAAACACAATGTGTTGTTGCTCTTGTTGGCTGTAGGTAGATAGGCTGTTGGGTGGAATTAAGGAGTGAACTGAGGCAAATAAAAAATCAATAGTGATGTTGAGGGAGAGATTTGGTGCTTTGGTGTGACTAGTAAGTGCAGACACACTGGCTCTGAAGATTTGGCAGGACCAGTGGCACCTAAAGGAGAGATCTGGTACGTGCGATTTGATGTGACTGGGAACACTGTGGATTTGATGCTTTGCTCTGAGTGCTGAGATTGAATGGGGCAAAAATAACAGTTTGGGGATTTGGTAGTGGGCTCCAACTGGGTGACGGAGGGATAGAGGGACAGGCAGACTGGGGAGATGAGCTCTGCTCTGGACTGACTGGTTAGCTGCAGGCAGCTGGTTCACACTGGGAGACTGGAACGCTTGGTAGTGCTGGGCTGGTCAAATGGGGAAGGCAGTCGGGGAGATCGAGAGAGACAAAGAGCAAGAGAGAGACAGAGGTAGAAAAAAAGAGAGACAAAGAGCAAGAGAGAGAGAAAGAGAGAGAGAAGACAGCCAGACAGCGAGACAAACCAAAATAGATGCTTGATGAAATAGAAACATTTCATGGGGGGGGGGGGTATCAGACAGCCGCAAAGTAACAGGAAGAGATGGGGTTATACTTTATTTGAAGGTGTCTACATACAGTAAGGGTGATATGGCCTCTTTATAAACATGACATGACACATAACATTAATGACACTTCATTCATCACTCTTATATAGACACCTTCAAATAAAGTGTTACCAGAGATGGTGAACAAAAGGAAGGGAAAAAGACCTAAAAGAGAGAGAGAGAGAGAGAATGAAAGGGACAGAGAGAGGCAGGCAGGGGAAATCTTCATAAAGCCACAGCTTTATGTGAGGCCTACTGGCTGTATGAAAAAAAAAAATTAAAACTAAAAAAACACTCTGCCTTCTCGGAAAAAGTGTCCAGTCATGGCAGATGGTGGCCGTCTGGGAACATGGGGTTCTTGGTTGTTTTGGTGGCGGCTATGAAGAAAATAAGCCTGAAGGCTGCGGTGCTGTGGCGACAGAGTGGGCAACTGAGAGAGCAGCCTCCGCAAGAAGTCCAGCCAAGATAATTCTGGTGCATGTGTGTGTGTGTTTGCATGTGTGTGTGTGAAAGAGAGTAAGTGAATGTACGTGTGTATGTGTGTGTGTGCGCGTCTGTGTGTCTGTCTGTGTCTTTATGCGGGTGTGCATGTGTGTGTGTGTGTGTGTGTGTGTGTATGAAAGACAGTAAGTGAATGTGTGTATGTGTGTATTTGTGTGTGTGTCTGTGTGTGTGTCTGTCTTTATAGGAGTGTGCGTGTGTGTGTGTGTGTGTGTGTGTGTGTGTGAAAGAGAATAAGTAAATGTGTGTGTGTGTGTATTTGTGTGTATGTCTGTGTGTGTGTCTGTCTGTGTCTTTTTTAGGAGTGTGCATGTGTGTGTGTGTGTGATGTCAGCAGTTTTAAGTGCCTTGGCGTCAGTGGAGACTGAGGGAGAGTCAGGTGTCAGCCAAGGCCCACCTGCGGCCTGTCAGTTTCAACCCAAAACTCTCTGTGTGGAATTGTGGGTAACCGCGTGAGGCATGACTGCTCAGGTGCTCCGACCAACATAAACTATTAAATCAAAACCAGGGCAAAGGTAATGGTTTGCAGCATGTGTGTGTGTGTGTGTGAGTGTGTGTGTGTGTGTGTGTGTGTGTGTGTGTGTGTGTGTGTGCGCGCGCGTGTGTGCATACAAGCATGCAGTAATCTCTACTGAAATCATACACGACTCATACAGTTCATACAAAGAGCCTTGTATGTCCAATTGCACATATAGGCCATAGTTAAGCAACTGGCTTTGCTATGTCTACTTGAGCGTAGCCTATTCCTTTTTAGGGTGCAGAGAAGACTTTTTTATCTCCAAAGTGGGAATAACACTGGTGGCCTGTGTGGAAGATTGAGGCGGCCAAAAATCTGCCTGCTTTCAAGGCCCTGTAGAGAGACGGAGAGACCTTGAGCCGACAGAATATTCCACACACGCCACACGTCAAGTTGACGAGTCCGCTTCTTACCACAGTGACAGTGCAGAACCAGGTGTGGCTTTCATGTTTGATGCCATGCTGGGTGCGAACAGTGAGTGTGTGTGGGTATGTGTGTGGGTATGTGTGTGTGTGTGTGTTTCAGACCTTGAGGCAGGACTAACCCCGGTCGGGACTTGTGACGAGAGCACATGCCAGTTTTTCCGCGTCACACATCAATATAGCTCAACCCCTCAGGCTGATGTGGCAGTGTAAGCACAGCTGGCAGAGATTACGGCAGCGTTCTTTTGAGGCGGCATCAGAGTGGGTCTGCCTGTTTGTGTAGACAGCTCTTCCTAAGACAACACAATGGCTACAGTGTGTCAGCGCTGCCTGTGAAGACAGACCTTTCTAAGACTTCACAGCGCCTATACAGTATGCCAGCATCTCAGCCTTGTCTGCGTAGACAGGTCTGACTAAGACTCCTCAGCCACAGAAGGCCAGTTTCTCAGCTCTGCTCTGTGGATTGGAGTGAGCAGACTGAAGAAGTAATAACTTCATAAGAAGTAATAACTTTATAATTTTATAAAGGACACATGTGGATGCATAATCTTTTGTTTGCACAGTACTACATGTCTCCAGTGCATTTAGGAATCCCATATGTTTGCAGATGTGTGATGCTAATGTGCATTTCATGGTGCTATTATTGTTAACAAATATGGCGATCAAATTAGGAATATCATAAAGGATCCTTTCAACTGGCATATGAGAGATTTAAAATATTGTAGATTAATAGCTTAACAAATTGTAAGAGATATGCAATCATGTCCTTAATGTTTTGGCTACTGTCCTCTCTAAGCTTCCTTCCCAGAAACGGAGCCGCCACTGTTCTGTGCTGGTCATTTAGGAGTCTGTTGCTATCTGCGCTCAAACCACAGAAATTAGCTTTTAATGGCACAGAGTAAACACCAGTGAAGCTATTTTTGAAAACCTTTAATAGTGTACCCACCAGAGCTTTTACTAGCACTGCAGATTGGACCTATGAGTCTCAAAATTACAGATGGTGCACTCAGACTAGGATCCTGCACCCGGATCTGGCACCAGGCACCTCCAGAACCACCAACAATCTGGATCAGAGCCGCACGGTTTAAATGTGAATTTAGGCGAAAAACAAGGGAACATTTCTTGGCGGAGCAGTAAGACAAGCCAGCTGTGTTCTTCAAAGATTAAAAAAAGGTGGTGGGGGGGGGGGGGGGGGGGTGGTGGGGGGGTGGAGGGCTGTTTGTGTTAATGTTGATGCCTGTGACTTTGAGCATCACCACAGATACCGCACAAACGGGTGGACCCTTCAAACTGCATATTTAATCAGACTGTGTGCAACAAACACACACACACACACACACACACACACACACGCAAACACATACCCGCATGCGCACAGACAGACAGACAGACACACACACACACACACACATACACACATTTTTAGCTTCTCACTTCCTCCCTAATACATACACATACTCATTTGCACAAACACACACACACACACACACACACACACACACACACACACACACATAGACATACTCAAACACGCTTGTGCTGATCAAACAGAAAAATGACACCGATCCACAGTGGCAATGCAGCGAACAGAGGAAGTTTGTAAGTGGATCCGATTCACATTTGATACTTCAAAGACGTTCGAGTGTTCTCTCAGTGCTGCAGCGTGTTGGAGTACGGGAGGAGGATCTCTCACCCTTATCAGTGGAAATCTCCTCCAATGCCTCTGCAGTGCCCTTATACAGCTTAAGGACACTGGGCCAGAGAACAGTACAGCACACATGCACTTTGGGTCACAGGTCAAGGAGGGTGCAGTTTTTGGCAGTTCTATCTACACAGCATACGAATAGGGCACACCTCCAATGCTATGACATTACACACCTTTACAAGGCTGACGACGCCAGGCCAGAGAACAATACGGCACACACAGGGCAATAGGGCAAGGAGGGTGCACAGAAAGCACTTTTTGGCAGTTTGGTCCTAGAACACAATGTTAGAGGGCCAGTGGAGAACATCTCTAATGCCACTGCACCAATGCCACTGTGTTCCTGCACAGCACAGCACAGCAGAGCACAGGTCCCCAGGGCGGGGCAGAGGGTACTGTGTGCAGCTGTTACAACCCCTAACCCTGGTGACAGTCTAATTAATGCTAAGTGCTGTAACTTTGACTACCTCTGCCTGTGGCCTTGGTGTGTTGTGTTGTGTGTTCACCTGTCCAATAAGTAGGCTGGGGAACAGTAGACCTGGCAGGAGAGGCTTATGCAAGTCTAACTGCTAGACTGACCTTTATTTACAAATTCCTAGATATTGCAAAGGTGTAATTGCATTGTTTTTCATTAATTTTGCAGTTGTCTATAGTATTAATGAATGCCTTGTGAGCCGGTCTTACCGAGAAAAAAAAAAAAATCAGCTTCAGTGCTCCTGTTACGGGCTGTTCTAGTTTGGTGATGGGGAGACTGATAGGTTCTCGGCTATGCTAGTCACAGACTACAATCATTCATAGCAGACCAAATAGAAGATTCAAATGTTCAAAACAAACACACCTACTTACTTATATTTTGTCAGGTGAATGTGTGCTGCAACGAGATTCCTCCAGTAATCACAGCTATGGCATGGTTTTTTCTAATTAACAAAGTTACGTCACTTCGTTTGCCTTATTCTTATCATTGACCAATGCAGGCAATCGTGGTAGAACAACATTTTCACGTGCAGCCTGCATATGCAACTCTGAGTGACCCATCCTATTTCAAAAACAGTAAGTACTAAACGGTTTCTCGCGGAATGACACGTTCAATAAATGTGCATCACCCTTATGCAACTGATTGACATGACACACATGACTGGATCACATGTAGAGGAGGGCAGTCTTAGTCAGTAGAGCTTTAGTGCACGAGACACTGTATACTGTATGTATGCTTACTGTACACAAGAGTGTCATTCAGAGCACTGATAATTGTAGACTCTGAAAGATACAGCTCAGCATCCCTCATCTCATAGTTTGGTGGTAACTTATCTGCTGCGTTGGAGAAAAAGTTAACTTTCCCGAGCTGAGTGACTCTGGAACATTTTGGCACCTGAGCCCACTCCTGTGGCATACTGTATTTAGGAGCTGTAAACAATCTCTCTAGCTCCTCACCGAACTCCACTTTTCTCTTCCGCTCCCTGGATCAAACGTACAGCCCCTGTGGGCGTATCAGGAGCAGTATCAGGAGCAGTCCAGCTGGAGTTGCATCAGTAAATAACAGCAGGTTGCATTGTTCTGTATTTTAAATTGAGTTTTAATCCTTGAACTCACTTTAGAGCAGATGGAAACTGAGATGCAGTTTTTTTAATGAAGTCCTCCCTCTCATATATCTTTCAGAGCACAACAGTCGCACCTGATCACCATACCTCTATAAGTATGGAGCATCAGTAGAAGGGGCTGGTGGGGTAACAGTGTTGGATGTGCATTGCGCCTTCTAAAGCAGCAACGGCTTGCATTGTGGCATGTGTATGTGTCTTATTTGACATTCATTGAATTGTTGTGAGCGTCCATGTCTGTACATGTGTCCGTACGCAAGCGTGTGTGTGTGTATGTTTGTGCATGTGTCCATGTGTGTAGGTGTGTGTGTGTGACATAGGTACTTACACTCCCTGTGGTGCCCAGGGACAGGTGGTTCATCTGCTGGGTGAGGGGCCCCATCATGCTGGCTGGCTGCATGGACATGGTGTGGTCCATAGCGGGTGTGATCACTGCACCCTAAGCAGCAGAGGAGGAGAGGCGAGGAGAGGAGAGGAGAGGAGAGCAGAGGAGAGGAGAGGACAGGAAAAGAGAGGAGAGGAGAAGAAAGGAGGAGAGGAGGGGAGAGGGAAGGAGAGGACAAGGAAAGAGAGGAGAGGAGGAGAGGACAAGAAAAGATGAGAGGAGAGAAGAAAAGAGGAGAGTAAAGAAGAGGAGAGGAGAGGAGAGGAGAGGAAAGAGGAAGTGGTATAGAAGGGAAGTAGACAGGGAGTAGATAGATGAAACACAAGAGATTCTCAGAGGAGAGGAAGAGAGAGAAAAAATGGAATAAGAAAAAGAAAAAGGAAAAGAGTGGGATGAGGAGCAAAAAGAGTAAGAAGTAGACAAGTAGATGAAAAAGAGGAAATGAAGGATGAGAAGAGAGAGAAGGATGACAGGACAGATGACAGGAGAGGAAAGGATGAAAATGAGAGGAAAGGAGGAAAGAGGAGAGTAAAAGAGGAAAAGAGGAGAGTAAAGGACGAAAAGAGGAGGGAAAAAGAGGAAAAGAGGAGAGGAAAGGATGAAAAGAGGAGAGGAAAGAGTCATGAGAAACGTTAGAGCGTCTGAAAGTAAAGAGCGTTTAAAGCTGACTGCAGGGTGCCAGCCTGAGCAGTGAGCTGATCTCTGGCTCATTTAGACTATTTGGTGAGGCAGACCCTGCTCATGTCAGCTAGTGCCACTGAATCTCAATACGGCCGCTGTGCTGTGCTGTGCTGTGTGCCGGAGCCCTGACTGATTCTCATTAGGCAGACGCAGCCACAAAAGAACACGCTGAGCTGCTCTC
>CM050201.1:5482500-5485000 GCA_027475355.1 Coilia nasus | reverse complement strand
GCACTCTCTGCGTGTTCAGCGCGTGGCCGTATTCTGTCCGTATTCATTTAGAATGCACGTTAGCAGATGAGACCATTCCCACCGCAAGCGTGTTCTGAGCGTATTCTGTCCCCATACAAACCTATTGTATACGCCCACGCGCTGAACACGGCTACGCGCTGAACGAGGCGGTGGAAATGAGCCCTTAGAAGGTATGCATCTGTTTGTGTGTATGTGTGTGTATGTATGTGAAAAGGAGAGAGAGAGAGAGAGCAAGACAGAGAGACAAAGAGGGAGAGAGAGAGGGAGACAGAGACAGGGAGAGAAAGGGAGAAAGAGACAGAGGGAGAGAGAGAGGGAGAGAGAAAGAGGGAGAGGGAGGGAGAGAGAGAGAGAGAGAGAGAGAGAGAGAGAGATAGTCTGTGTTCATGTGAGTAGGCCTTTGTATACACAAGTCTGTGTGTGTGTGCCTAAGTGTGTGTGTGTGTTTGTATGTGTACAGATTCCCCAAAGCTGACTCTTGCAGATCAGACGGTGAGTCACTCAGCTCCGACCCGGCACCCTGTTTTGGGAAGCTCTGCTGGCGGTAGTCGCCATGGCAGTGGGACACCAAAACAAGCCCTGGAGGTGGCGGAACTAGTGTCGGACTCTGTGCGGGATGAGACACGGCATCCAGAGCGGTTCTGAGAATTCTTTGGATCTGTTGGCCAGCTGTCTTCCGGCACACTGGGATACAATTACCAGTGCAGATGTACAAATTAGTCTGGGGAGTGGCACAACCAAAGGGAATTTCACAAAAAGAATAAAATGGGACAAAAATAACTAAGAAACCTTGTGTCTATAGAAGATTAAAGAGAGAGGACAGGTGAAGAGAAAATGGTGTGTGTGTGTTAGTTTGTATCCTCACCTTTACTTTGGTTTTTAAGTCTTCAGTTGCTGTTCCAATTGATTTCTTATAATTAAATGAATACATTGTCAAACACATATGATTAATTTTTTTTAGATTCTCTTAATTTACAGTGTTTGCAAACTAGAGGGTGAGTACTGCTTCGTCAGCTATATCTAAATTTAAAGAGAGAGAAGCAAAGAGACACAAACACACTCACCCGTTCACACTTTCACAGAGAGAGAGAGAGAGAGAGAGAGAGAGAGAGAGAGAGAGAGAGAGAGAGAGAGAGAGAGAGAGAGAAAGAGAGAGAGAGAGAGAGAGAGAGAGAGAGAGAAAGAGAGAGATAGAGAGAGGGGTCGGTAAGGAGAAAGTGAGCGAAACGTGGAGAAAGAGGACCTTGTATAACTCATACAGTGGGCGGTACCACAAAAAGTGTGTGTGTGTGTGTATGTACATATGTGTGTGTGTGTGTGTGAATAAGGATGAAGGACAGCTACAGTTCAGCTTGAGCTGTGCCTGCAGGGGCCCCCACCTCCCCCATAAGACAGACTCCAGTCTTATGTTCATCTCCACTCTCTGGGCCCCTAGTGGACCCCCGCCACACAGAGCCTGGGGCCCTCTGTGCCACAGGCAGAACAACTGATTATAAGTGAATATTAACATTAATTAAAAGTTAAAATGGTAATGTTGTGCTTGTGTCTTTGTTTTTGTGCAAAAGCTCGAAAACACACACGCACACACACACACACACACACACACGCGCACACACACACACACACACACACACACACACACACACACACACACACACACACACACACATAAAGACAGCCAGTTTCCCAGTGAATGAGAAAAAACTGCTTTTGCACAGGAAGGGTGTTCTCTGATCTAGTATGTGTGAAGCCTGGCACTTTTTGACTGTGAGCTCAGAAGCTACAGTGCTGATGCCAGGTTGGCAGCAACATCACATCACAGCAGAAGAGCACACATCTTTAGGGAGAGCAGCAAGAAAGAGTGTGTGTGTGTGTGTGTGTGTGTGTGTGTGTGTGTGTGTGTGTGTGTGTGAGAGAGTGTGTGTGTGTGTGTGTGTGTGTGTGTGTGTGAGAGAGAGAGAGAGAGAGAGAGAGAGAGAGAGAGAGAGAAAGAAAGATAGAGAGAAACAGAGAGAGAGAGTAAACATGGAGGACAAATGTAGGCTGCTGGGCAGGAGATTAGACAAAATAGTTTGAAAAACCTAGAAAAGTGAGTGTAAAGAGCACAAAAGCAAAACAATTAAAAGAATAAAAGAAAAAAAGTAACCAAAGAGAGGGGAATATTTCTGCGCTGTGTGTTTTTCCCTCTGTTGGGGGAATAATAGATGTGGTGTTATAACAGTGCTGCTGCCTGTTACCGTTTAGCAAGATCCATACACGCTGATACAAACACCATGATTAACGCGAGTAGCAAACAACTCTTTATTGCCACACACAAACATGAATCGCGTGTTGTGTAAATTGTGAATTGTGTAAAGTCTTTACCTCTTTGAAAACACAAGTTAGCTATGGGAATGCATTCCTGAAAATCCCACCCACACACACCCACACAATGGGGAATTAAAGCTGGAAAATGCCTACTGCCAGAAGGGAGCCACAA
>CM050201.1:5475000-5477500 GCA_027475355.1 Coilia nasus | reverse complement strand
GAGACATTACTTGGCTTGTGATGTGGGTACTGGGTGAGCTGTGATTTATTCAGAGAGCCTTACAGGCACAAAGGCTGGCCTACAGCGAGCAGATGCTGGGGCCAATACCGGGACGTGGGCCCAGGTTTGGTATTGTTCTGGTGGAACCACAGGTCCACCACAGGCCCATTTCTCCTCCAGATAAAACTGAGTTATGTGTCCATCACATATCCAAAGTTTGGCTAGAAAGTGATAATAATTCACCAAATTGTCGACCTACAGAGACATTACAGATGGTCCGTTGAATTGCAACTTCAGTTGCCCTCACCGATCACTGAACATTACCTCAACCGTGCCGTGAACCTGAAGCCAACTCTCAACTTTAAAAACATTTGCAGACGTTTGCCTTTGTTTGCCATTTTGGACGCACCTCTGTGCCAGGTCTCTCTTTTCCAGACCTCAGCCTCAGGCCAAGATGAGTTGCGAAGATCAGACCCAACGGGATACCATTTTCCACAGCAGATATTAAGTCTCGCAAAAAAAAAAATACGCCCAGGCCCGTGCTGCGCTCCAAACGAAGAATCTCTCTCAAAAAAGAGCCATCCCTGGCTCAGGCCAAGGCTAAATCTCTGTCTGGGAAGGCGGCCCGCCGTGGCTGCAGCACCGAGGCAGAGTGAATGTTTTGTGTGTTTAACTTGACTTGAGCATGGCTCGGGGCTAAGTGAACTCATGGTTGGCTGGCTGCAGGGAGCCCCATATGTGAGAACTAATGGTTCTCAGCACTAGGTTCTGGTATCTGTTCTTGGCTTTGGGTGGAACCATGCAAGACAAACCCAGGAGGAACATGACTGTATGTGGGCTGTTAACAGACAGCAATCAGAAAAGAATCCAAAAATACAAATAACTGTGCAGTACTAAACACCATTTTTAAGGCTTGGATTTAAGGGAATATGAAAAACTCAGTTCAAGAATCAGGAAACGTACAGAACAAACACCAAAAGTGCCAACATGTCTGAATGAATCAAAACGTGCTACTTACTGTTGGTTGCATAACGTACTGTTGGTGAGGCATCCATGATGTACTCTGGACCTATGGAAAGATCAGGCAATTAGTAAGTGGAGCCATTTTGCAACACACACACACACACACACACACACACACACACACACACAGACACACACACACACACAGTCCCTGTAAAAGTTCCCTACTTTGTAATCCCATGCTATTAGAGGCATGGCATCACCCCAAAATTATTTGCCCCATTTTCCTGGATAATTATGGTACTTACACCACAATGCAAATCACTTTACATCATAGTGCATGACACAGTTATAGCTGGTTCACTTGATATGAATCGCGCAGCAACCCAGTATTTTGACAAGAGGAAGGGGAAGTCCGAGTCTGTTCAGTTGGATGCTTGCAACTCAGCATGAACTCAAATAACAAAGACAGCCTATTCGAATGCTAATATACACTGAGCCAGGGCCAGAAAACTCATTCCTCCTCTGCACAGCTTTACTTACTGGCATCTCACAGGGGACAAGACAGGGACAAGAGGACACAGCAGGCGACGTAACTGTAATCCTTTCCACTCTCGAAGTGCTTGTTCAGTAGCCCCCACTTCCTCTACTGCCCCATGCTCCCCCTGTTTACCAAATCCAATTACGGAAAATTTCCCTCTCACAACAATTATACACACTTGCTCTGTTGAAACAAAGTGCTCCTAGGCAGGCCTGCGGGTAAGGGGAGGAGAGAGAACCACCCACGCACGTGGTCAGGCAAAAGCCTCGCAAACAGACATCTCCTCTGGTCTCGTCTCATTTGGTCGTCTGGTCTCGGCGCTGACTGACGGACCAGAGCTCGTCTAAACAAAGTAAACACGTTGGGATCCTCTCTGTAAGCTTCAATATCCTTCCCACCGAGTCTTCGGGGCTTGGCTAAATGGACCGGAGCGGCTGCGTTGGCCCAAACACACGCACATGTACACACACAGACAAATATACCCACACACACATGCACACAAACACAAACATACACACTCACAGATAGACACACATACAGCCACTAACACACACACAAACACACTTGAGTGGGATGAACTTGTCTAAACACCAGTCTGTGTGTGGCCCCATGGCCTACACTCTTTACCCTCTACGCTTGTTACCCACACGTACACACAAACTCAATGGCCCACGACCAGGGAATCGTTTTCCTTTAAATGGAGAGGCTTTTCTCTGGTCGGGACAAAACAGGCTTTGATTTCTCCTGTTTGAATGATGCCCAGCAACCCGAGATGCACTTTGGCTGTCGAAAATGTGCTGAAGCAGTTAGAACTAAACTGAACGTGAGTTGGATGCAGCGCTACAGCCCTTGACAGAGCTCATGCTTCCTGTTTAGGACTCATGACAACTTCCTGTCTCATCATGGATCTGCTTCGTTGCTTTGTTCTCCTTTACATCCACAGACGGAAATTCAATCTTCAGTCCTCTGAAGACACATAGCAATTTCTCTAGTAGA
>CM050201.1:5467500-5472500 GCA_027475355.1 Coilia nasus | reverse complement strand
TGTTTAAACTTATATTACAGCTCTGTCCTCCAGTAGTTTATTTTTGAAATCCTATGCACTTTATGTTTTTGAGTTATGTTGAGTTCAGTAACTCTAAGTTACACTGATTTAATTTAGTTTTGATAAGATGTAAGACTATCCAAATCGTAATTAGCAACTGATAATTTAGCTCTACTTTTACATTTTCACTGAACTATGTATCACAATATCACAATATATCACAATATACCCAGTATCGCAATATATCGTGATAGAATCGTATAAATCTATCGTATCGTAAAAAGTCCTCGCCAATACCCACGCCTAGTGTTCATCCTGTGCAATCCTGCCATCCCTCCCTCAGTTCCTCCCTCCCTCCTTCCCCAGCACTAACATGGGACTCCAATGTGCCTCTGTGTTCTCACTCGCCCCAGGCTGCCAAGGGAGGAAATGGAGCTGGGCTGCCCTGTGCTATCTCTTTATGTGTGTGTGTTTGTGTGGGTGTGATGTGTGGTGTGTGAGTAGTGTGTGTACTGTACACGTGTGTGTGTGTTTGTGCACGTGTGTGTGTATCTGCTTGCATGTGTGTGTGTTTGTATGTGCATGTGTGAGTAGTGTGTGTGCACGTGTGTGTGTAGAGGTGTATGTATGTGTTTGCATGTGCGTGCACGTGTGTGTGTGCATGTTTGTGTGTGCGTGTGTGTGTTTGTATGTGCGTGTGCATGTGTGTGTGTGAATAGTGGGTGTTTGTGTGTGCGAGTATGTGCTTGTATGTGTGTTTGCATGTGCGTGCACGTGTGTGTGTGTGCGTGTAAAATCTGTGTGTGTGCACGTTTGTCTGTGTGTGTGTGTGTGTGTGTGTGTTTGTATGTGTGTGCACGTGTGTGTGAGTATGTGCTTGCATGTGTGTGTGTGTGTGTGTGTGTGTGTGTGTGTGTGTGTGTGAAACATATCTCGCCCTCCCAGCCTGTGTTAGCATCTCTGTGTGATCTACTGAGCTCACCCTGTGATGTAGCGTCAGGAGAGGGAGCCACTGCCAGCCCAAACAGTGCCTGCACATATGCGTTTCCTTCTACCGTGTGTGTGTGTGTGTGTGTGTGTGTGTGTGTGTGTGGCCTGTGTGTCTCAATACATTTTGTTTATAACAGAATATGCTTGGCTCCTTACTAAAGAGCGAGTGTTATATCCAATTCTTGTGAGACTACACAGTCAGGCAATGTTTTTGGAACAACACACACATACAGGTACACGCAGGTACACACACACACACACACACACACATACACACACTCACACACACACACACACACACATATCATCACTATGACTGGCAGAAGTACAAATACACATGGTGATGAAAAAGGCGAGGACACACACACACACACACACACACACAATGCAGACTGACAGAATGACAGAATGCAGAATGACTGCTTTACTTTGGCATGAGACCACACAAAAGCATTTACATGGGGACCAAACACTAGCACTGGAAAAACAGAGATGATTATGAAAACACAGACGCACGCATGCACAACAAACACACACACACACACACACACACACACACACACACACACACACACACACACACACACACACTGTTATGAAAGTACTTATGAAATTGTACACAATACACACATACACAGACAAACTTACACACAGAGGTTTTATCCTCTGAAAGTACAAAAACATATATCCTTACAACGCACCACCTAACGACTACTACATTGGCAAAGACACTAACAAACACACACACACACACACACACACACACACACACACACACACACACACACACACACACACACACACCATTATTGTTGCTGTTGATCTGGTGCACTCTGGCCCTAACCTCCCCTCCGAGTCCTGACACGCAGCGCCTGAGCTCTATATTATTTGGCCAAGATGAGCCGAGGAGCTGCTGGTGATATTGTGATCTGGAGAGCGCATAAAAGTTTCATGGGGCATCTTATGGGCTCTGCGATTGAAAGTCTGGATTTATCGCATCAAATTGAGCTTTGACATTGTGTAAAATGGGCCTGTCGGCGGTGCAGCGAGCCCGTGGCTGTGGCTGTGGCTATACAGTACGGGACGGCGTATTGTAGGCGACGCCTGAAGTAGCCTTGGCCTGACAGACAGGGGGGATAACAAGGCACAGATACAACAGGGAGGAAAAGTCAATGCATTTAAACAAGCCTATTCCAGCAGTGCCATCAGAAACAGAGAGAAAGAGAGGGAGGGAGAGGGAGAGAGAGAGAGAGCGAGCAAGAGACAGTGAGAGAGCGAGAGAGAGAGAGAGAGAGAGAGAGAGGGAGAGAGAGAGAGAGAGAGAGAGAGAGAAGGGGGGAACGTGGGATGAAAGAGAATGAGGGGACTGAGTGAGATAGCTATTTATTCATACTTTACTTTCCTATAGGGTTTGTTTTATTTATTCATTATATTTATGGAATGTATCATAAAAATAGGATTTTTTATCTGTCATCTATCTATCTATCTATCTATCTATCTATCTATCTATCTATCTATCTATCTATCTATCTATCTATCTATCTATCTATCTATCTATCTATCTATCTATCTATCTATCTATCTATCTATCTATCTATCTATCTATCTATCTATCTATCTAAGAAAAGAAGAGGAGGAAAGTAAAGAGAGAATGGCCTGTTTTATATATTTTTTATATATTTATACATTTTTCCATTCTTACTAGGTTTCTCATGTTTGCCGCTGTGTGTCAGGTAGTCAGAGGAATGGAAAAAGGATGAATGGTCTGACGCCGAGAAGATTGTGGGAGGCTTTTTTACATCTACTCACTGTCAAAGTGGCTAAAATTAATCATGCTCCCATCTGGGTCAGCTTTACACATGATGTCAATTTAAGTACTGCGCGTCTGATGTTTCAATTTGACCTAAAATTGGAAAAGAGCGGTGATGGGAATGCTGCATCAAAACCACATCCCTCTGTATTCTCCAGATATTTCATTATGAATGTGATGTGGAGCAGCGCTTCAGGAAACAGGAACTGAGCCACTTCCTCTGTATTGGAGAGGATGTGTTTTGGCGACTGTGTGTGTCTGTGAGTGCATGTGTGTGTGTGCGCATGTGTGCATGTGTGTTTATGTGTGTGTGCGTGCTTGAAAATGGGTTTGCTTGAAAATGGGTCTATGAAAATGTGTGTATGCTATTGCATATATGTGTTTGTCTCATGCGGTATGTATGTGTTTAAGTAAGCGTATGTGTCTATGTTGATGTGTGTGTGTGTGTCTATGTTGATGTTTGCGTGTTTGTGTGTGTGTGTGTGTGTGTGTGTGTGTGTGTGTGTCTATGTTGATGTGTTTGTGGTGTGTGTATGTGTGTGTGTTTGTTTGCGTGTTTGTGTGTGTGTGTGTATCTGTGTTGATGTGAGTTGTTTGTGTTCACTGGGTCTCTGTTGGGAGCCTCCCTCTACTCTGTGTCTCCTTCTCCGAGTGCAAGTGAAAGACGGTCAGGCTGCAGGAGCGGAGCGGCTGGGCCTCCTGTGGTCAGTCCTGCGGTGGGCTGTCGAATTGGGGGCTCCTCATGCAGTCTGAGGAGGCCCAGGTGGTGGGCTGGGCTCTCTATCTCTGCAGGGCCTCAGTGGCTGGACAACCAGTGGTGTGGTGTGTGTGTGTGTGTGTGTGTGTGTGTGTGTGTGTGTGTGTGTGTGTGTGTGTGTGTGTGTGTGTGTGTGTGTGTGTGTGTGTGTTTTATTTCCCTGCTGGTGTCCCACATTTCTGCGCACTGCTGGTTTCTTACACAAGCATGCACATTTAGAAACACTCAAACATTCCTGCTGTGTAAAAATACACTCACACACAGAAAGACACACTTACACAGTTTAAGACACACAAACACACTCACACAAACACACACACACTCACACATATACCAAAGGCATACGCAGACAGGTATACATAAAGACACACAAACATAAACATGCACAAATGCATACACACACACACACACACACACACACACACACACACACACACACACACACACACACACACACACACACACCTCTGGGCTATACACTTCTCCTCCGAGGAAAGCTGATATGAACACAACAGCCTTTGCAATGAGAAGAGTATGTGTGTTGCAGAGCAACAGTAAAACAGGACATATGGCTCAGCATGGCATCGCTCCCTTGCCACACATGGGCATGGTGGGAGGATACAGGAAGAGGAGCATTGTGGGTAATGTGAAGGGTGCTGGGATTGGCTCTTACCCGTTTTGCATGGCGGTGGGGTCATAGGTTATCGCCATGCCAGTCTGCAGGAAGAGAGAGAACACAGAGAATTTTTAAACTTCACACTACGCTTCACTGCATCTGCAGTAAACATTCACATGCATAGACAGAATCCCAAATAGCACCAACACCACACACACACACACACAAACACACACAAGAAACAAACAGCAGTTTTCCCAAGGAGGCTAGAACTAGATGCAATATCCCCAATCTCAGATGCAATAAGCCATTAGACTGAAATGTGACAAATCATAACAGATGCAGAGAGGGGGACTGAGTGCCTCTCCAGAGACATGCAGAGAAAATAAAGGAGGAACAGAAAATAAAGAGAGGGAGAGAGAGACCGACAAATAAAGAGCGAGAGAAAGGGAGGAAGAAAGAAAGACTGAAAAACAAGGATGAAAAATAAGGATGAAAAAGCTTGCAAGAGAAAAAGAGAGAAGAGAGGAGAAGAGAAGAGAAGAGAAGAGAAGAGAAGAGAAGAGAAGAGAAGAGAAGAGAAGAGGTCTTCTTTGTGCTGGAGGATAAACCTGTACTCTCTGATCTATTATCTGCATTCCTCGAGGCCCTCTGCTGCAGAATCCCTAATCCTGTTTCTGTAAACGGAGTGTGTGTGTGTGGGTGTGTGTGGGTGTGTGTGTGTAGGGGGGTGGCTGTTGCTGAGGATGGCAGATTTCATCAGCACAACCCTACTTTTCTTTCGCCTTCTCTCCTTTGTTTCTCTCCCTCTGTTCCTCTCCCTCTCT
>CM050201.1:5460000-5462500 GCA_027475355.1 Coilia nasus | reverse complement strand
TTGGCAGACGTCTCCTTGCCCGGCCCTCTGCATCAGAGTGCCACCCTGGCAGGCCTTGAAAGAGTGCGCCGGCGCATTGTTGAAATAATAATCAGGATAATCACGCTCGTAAATAGCTTAGCCCACGTTGACGTGGGAGCCCCCCTCCCCTCTCCACCTCTCTTTCCCTCTCTCTCTCTCCCCTAAAATCTCTTCCTCTCCTCTTGACTCTTTCTCTCCTATCCTCCCCTCTTTCTTTTCATTCCTCTCCTTCTCTCTTTCTCAGAGTTTTTGTAAATTTCTCACACGGGCGTTTCCCTCTTCTCTTCACCCAAAGATCTGCTCTTTTCTGTTTCTCTGTTTGTTGCTTTGTTCCATCTTGGTATATTGCAACAATTATTCAGTGAACATACATATATATACATACTTACATATACAGTAATGTGCAATGTGCACACACACACACACACACACACACACACACACACACACACACACACACACACACACACACACACACACACACACACACACACACACACACACACGACTATACTCCTGCAAAATCCCAGACTTTTTGTGTACCCCTTTGTGTGAATTGATGCTGGTTTCAAGGCACCTGCCTAAATCTTTGCATAGTACTGTATCTTTTTAGCCTTCCACATGTTTAATGTTAAAACACCCATAAGGCTCAAAAGACTTGATGGGCATACGTTGATTTTGACAGCAGGTGCACACAAAGTGTACACACACAGGGGTACACACAAAGTCAATTGAAGCATTATAGTCAGGTGTATGATCAACCAATTACACCAAATTGGTTGTATATACTGCATCAGGAAGCCTACATACACAGAGGATCTGTGGTTAGTTCTTCAAGATCTTGGGCACAAGCTACCAGCTGAGTTCCTTCAAAAACTCTATGCAAGTATACCTAGAAGAATTGATGCTCTTTTGGTGCAGTTCTGTATGGATCCTCTAGAGGCAGTGTTCCCCTGTGTGAACTGTCAGGAGGTGAGTGTGTGAAGTCAGAGGCAGTACAGTAGGTATGATTATCACACAGGCACAAACACGGCCTGCCTGGCCTCTGATACTGTGTGACCAGAGCTGGCAGATTCTGGCTCGATAGGAGCTTTAAAAGCAATGACACACACACACACACACACACACACACATACACAGAAAATGTATATAGTTATACAGTATGTACAATTATTCATGTATATTCACACAGAGATCAATAAAAAGTGATAAAAACACACACTAACAAACTCACTCAGAGGCACACCCCACAAACACACACACACACACACACACACACCCTTTCAAATAGATTGCAGAAACTGCCGGGAAGGAAAACACAGAAACTGTTTAGTCTGTGGTGATTGAACACCACACACACAGACACGCACAGACACACAGACACACACGCTAACACACACACACACACGATGGTGATCTGTCAGTCATTGTGTTTGTGCCAAGCTGGAGCCAGGGAGACACATTGACTGGCAGTCGACACGGCGCACGCAGCCCACTATGAGCGTCATTCATCCGCGTCAGCGGCAAACTCCTGTTCAACATTTCCAAAAACATTTTGCAAAACATGTCACATGCTGACAGCTAGCTAAACACACACACACACACACACACACGAGCACAAAGACACACACCCGGAATAAAGAAGGCAGAATAAAGGAGGTTGGGAAAGGGACGAGGGGGGAGGAGAACTGACAGAGAGAGAGAGAGAGAGAGAGAGAGAGGGAGAGAGAGAGAGGGAGAGAGAGAGAGAAGGAGGAAACACACACATGTAGAGAACTGGGGAATGCCAGAGTGAAGGCTTTTTCAGGGTTGTTTCTCGTGAGAACGGGGCTGCTTTCTGGCTGGGTATCGGGGGGCTTTCTGCACACAGACTGCGCGGTGTTATTGTGTGTGTCAGCGCGATCTCTATCTAGGGGCGAGCGACAGGCCTCTGGCAGGCGTAAAAAGCCAGGCATCATTGTGGTGGTGTGTATAGGTGCATTTGTGTGTGTGGGTGTACGTGTGGACACCTGTGCGTGTGTGTGTATGTGTGTGTGCCTGTGCCTTGTACAAACATCGCATCCCTGCACCTGCAGCTGCAGATTGGTGGGTGCTTGTTTCTCTGTCATCGCGTTTGCATTAAACAACCTGGTGTCAATCCCCACTGGTGTCAATCCCCACAATCCCTCCCACACACACGCACACACACGCACGCACACACACACACACACACACACACTTTATCCTCCCGTGACAACCGCACAAAGATACTGCCGCTGGTGTCACTATGGGAAATGCAGGACATGACCTTTCATCTTCTAACAACACCGTCCCCTACCTCACCACACACACACACACACACACACACACACACACACACACACACACACACACACACACACACACACCTCCATCACTACCACCCAGATCCCAGAGCAGCACAAAGCTTCATTCATGCTTTAATCTCTATTCCCAGATGCCTGAGCTAAACAATAACACA
>CM050201.1:5447500-5452500 GCA_027475355.1 Coilia nasus | reverse complement strand
GTAGCGTGTCTGCTAAATAAACAGGGAAGTGGAGACTGTAATTGAAATGCAAATGATAAAAGCTTTCTGCTGCTAAACAAAGCTCGTAGATGTCAACTGCTGTCTGTATATGATTCTCTCCCTCGCCCTACTCTTTTGCTCTGTCTCTCCCACAGCTCTAAAGCCACACTCTCCCACTGCCTCTGTAACAAACAACAGCCTCTCCCTCATCCTCCCCCCTCCATCCCTCAACCTTTCTTTCTTTCTTTCTTTCTTTCTTTCTTTCTTTCTTTCTTTCTTTCTTTCTTTCTTTCTTTCTTTCTTTCTTTCTTTCTCTGTCTTTCTTTCTGTCTTTCTTTCTGTCTGTCTCTCTCTCTCTCTCTCTCTCTCTCTCCCTGTGGAGCTTTCATATTGCATTGGTGATAGGAAATGGATACTATAAATCATGCTGTTCTCTTATTATTCTGTCTTTCTGTCTGTAAATGGTCTTCTTCCTCTCTTCATACATCCACGTATAACTCCATTAGTGCTGATGCTTGAGCTGGTAACACAAGACCCACTCCACTTATGTCCGTCTGTGTGTGTGTGTGTGTGTGTGTGTGTGTGTGTGTGTGTGTGTGTGTGTGTGTGTGTGTGTGTGTGTGTGTGTGTGTGTGTGTGAGTGCAGATGAACATGTGCGCGTGTGTGCATGTGTGTGTGGGAGCGAGAAGAGAGAAATCTCTGGACTTAGGTGTTCTTCAAATGACCCCCAGCTTCTGTGTGTCTGTGTGCATGCGTGTGTCCGTGTGTGTGTGTGTGTGTGTAAGTGAATGTGTGTTGGTGTGAGGGCACCCTCTGACTACTCAGACATGCTTAAAGTCCTTGTTTTTCTCATTCAACGATAATGGGGAGGGGATCGATGAAGAGAGAAGAGGAGAGAGAGAGTGAGGAAGAAAAAAAACAGAGAACGCAGAAGAGAGAGGGCAGAAAGAGAGTTTGAGAGACAAACACAGCGAGAGGAAGGGAGAGAGAGAGAGAGAAAGGGGGGGGGGGGGAGAATGAGAGACAGATGGAGAGAGAGCAAGAGATAGGGAGAGAGTAAAACACAGACAGTGGAAAGAAAAGAGAGGGAGAGAGAGAAGAAGAGATGGAAAGGGAGAAGATGAGAAAATTAGAGAGAAAGTGAAAGAGAGAGTGCTTTCTGGCCTGGATGTGCTGACCCTAGCACACACTTGCGGGAAATTATCGACAACCTCAATCGACTCGCACGTTGCCCCCTCGGAGCTCAATTGGGCTCGTCTCCATGGTGAAGCAGGAGCGCGGGAGACACCGTGGCAACACCAAGGAGCATCCCTCCCTCCTCACCGTTAAAAAAACAAACAAACAAACAAACAAAAAAAACCAAAGAGAAACATGCAAATCATGAGATGGAGAAACGCCCGTCGTAACGTGGCCCATGCAAGCGTTCCTTGCTGCTGTGGCTGCTGCTGAACTAGCATTGTAGTAGCCTGGTAAACTAGCCCTTTGTACTCCATTTCATTAGTTCAGAGCATCTGGCAGTACTGTATTGAGAAACGATTTCTTTCTGGATGTGTGGATTCTGCTGATGTTTTAAAACAAGTGGCTCTGCCTTTACCCAATCGCTAACATCTGGTTGTCACGTATGGAATTAGCCTGCCTGCGCACTACAATTCAAATGTAGCACACAATATCAACATCATCGCTCACAAACACTCTCTTTGTTTGCTGATTGGCTAGGACTGGCTTGTACCTAATAGAGCAATGTCAATGGAAGCACTGCCAGACCCCTCTGTACAAAATGAAATAAAGTACGAGGGGCTGGTTTAAGCTAGCGCTGTGGTGCAGTTAGGGCACTTATTGAATTGGAACGCTGTTATGGAGAGAATGGTGCTACAAGCACTCCTCCTCTCCTCTCCTCTCCTCTCTTCTCCGCCATTATTCCCCCTCATTCTGCAGAACAGCAGGGGGGATCTGCCTAATCCTAGCTGTTTGTAATGGCAAGCCTGGCTCACTTTTTAACAGCTCTCTCTGTTGGCAATGGCAAGCTTTTGCTCCTTTTAAATTTCTCTTTGTGTATGTAACCGTAAGCCTCAGTCTTTTTAACTTCTTGTCCCCGATTCTCTCACTCCCTTTCTCATTCTGTTTGGCACTGAGAGCCTCGTGGTTTTTAACATCTCTCCCACTCTCTGTATGTGTGCTTGCTTTGTTATAGACTTACGGAACTCACATTATAGACACTCATACTCCCCCCTCCCCGTCATTCTTTTGATGAGTTAAATTGACTGTTTTTACTTTTCTTCTCCCCTTCACTTACTCGGTTTATTCTTTTATTATTCATTCATTCATTCATTCATTCATTCATTCATTCATTCATTCATTCATTCATTCATTCATTCATTCATGATAGTTCTCAGTCCATCTCTTTTTTATCTATTTTTATTGTCTTTCCATCCCTGTCTCTCTCTTATTCTCTTTCTCTCTATTTGTTTAGAGTTGTGTGGGGAGCTGGTGCCTTGTTTAGTTATTACAGGGAGCAAGAGAAATGAAAAATGACCCTCTTTCATGGTGGTCCAAAAGCAATTACCACAACTCTGACTTGGCGTGTGTCTTATTTTCTGAGAGTGTTAGTTAGTGACTGGAGAAAATGTGTATGGTTGTTTGTGTATGTAAGTGTGTGTGTGTTTGTGTATGTGTGCATGTGTGTCCCTTGGTATGAGTATCTGATTATGTGTGGTAATCAGGTGGGAATGTGTGTGTGTGTGTGTGTGTGTGTGTGTGTGTGTGTGTGTGTGTGTGTGTGTGTGTGTGTGTGTGTGATTAGTACTGTTTGAGTATTTAATATGTATATGTGTGTGAGTGTGTGTGCTTGAGTATTTAATATGTGAGTGTGTGCGTGCGTGTGTGTGAGTGTGTGTGTGTGTGTGTGTGTGTGTGTGAGAGAGACAGAGGGAGAGAGTTTGTGATTGGTACTGTTTGAGTATTTAATATGCATGTGTGTGTGTGTGTGTGTGTGTGTGTGTGTGTGTGTGTGTGTGTGTGTGTGTGTGTGTGTGTGCCCGGAAAGGGTGGCTATGCAGAGCAGATGGTGCAATGGCATGAAACAAACATTTTCATTTTTATTTTTCAGTTAAAGTTAAAGTATAAAAAGTGCTAATCTGAAGTGGCTCGAGTGGACAGGAAGAACATTGCTCCAGGATGCCAAAAATTGGTCCTGCTTCACAGCAACTCATCAAACTTTTCTGAAAAGTTTGTCTTTGGCATTGGCATCTTCATGCCACAGTGCAGAAGGCTCTGGCCTGCTCTGTAAAGAGCTGAGCCCAATGCAGAGCGTAGCAACCAGGGCTCCATATCAACTATAGTAAACTAAGGGAAAACACAGAGGATCCCGCTGCGACTGGGAGACTCAGAGAGTGTTTACAACCAATCAAAAGCCTGCCCAGTGTCATCTGGGGGTGAAACGAAACAGCCATCAACGGAAAGAAAGAAAGAAAGAAGAAAGAAAGAAAGAAAGAAAGAAAGAAAGAAAGAAAGAAAGAAAGAAAAAAGAAAGAAAGAAAGAAAGAAAGAAAGAAAGAAAGAAAAGAAAGAAAGAAAAATACACAAATATACATAGACATAAACAAAAAGACCAAAACAAGGCAGGAATCAGAATGAAATGTTCACTGTTAGGGAAATCAATCAAGAGATTGTTTTGTGAAATTCCCAGAAACGGTCTTTGTAAACCTCTCAAAGGGGATAAGTGCAGTGAGCTAAGTGTCTAGATCTCCATCTCTGAAAGCTATGGACTCCCCCTCAGTCTCCAGCAGGGCAAGGCAAGGCTGCTCTGACAAACAGAGGGATCTGACAGACTATTTATTGGGCTACCCTTTCCCAAGAAGGAGAAGTGGGTTGCACTTTAAAAAGGCCGGTTTTATATTATATTTTATATTATTTTTATTTTCCAACTGTGGGGCTCCTGATGCGTGGACCCCGGTGTCAGTGTGCAATATTAAAAACAGAAACATTTAGTAGTATTGGTTGGCAGTACAAGCCAGACGTTGCCTATGAAATTTCAGTGCTTGTGTGTGTGTGTCTGTGTGTGTGTGTGTGTGTGTGTGTGTGTGTGTGTCTGTGTGTGTGGGCGTGCGTGTTGAGTTTCTGTGTGTGTCTGTGTGTGTGGGCGTGCGTGTTGAGTTTCTGTGTGCGCGTTTGAGAGTGCACGTGTGTGTGTGAGTGCATGTGTGTGTGTGTGTGTATCTGCATGAATTCATTGATGTATAAGGCTAGTTGTGTTTGTGAAAGTATCAGAATGGGCAATGTGTTTGTGTGTGTGTGTGTGTGTGTGTGTGTGTGTGTGTGTGTGTGTGTGTGTATGTGTGTGTTAGTGTGTGTGTGTGTATGTGTGTGTTTGAGAGAGAGAGAGAATAAGTGAATGTGCACAGGACTAAGTGTGCTTCCATGTTTCTGTTTTGAGACACAGAGAAAAAGGAATCAATGCCGCCTGCACTAAAAGGGCTGTGTGCATAGCCCCACCCCACCACCACACCCCCAACCACACACACACACACGCACACGCACATGCACACACACTCATACCCTTCCAAGGTTGTCTGCTTCTCAGCGCCATAAAAATTGGATCCACTAGATACTCACTGAAAAAAAACACCCCCTCCCCTCAACCCCACCTCATTTTCCTAAACAAGGCATTAAAAATAATCATCAGCACATCAGAATGACTGAGGAAAGCCCTCGACTGCAGTAGACGGCACAGACTTTAACTCCCTACTGGTAATTACCTAGAGATATAATAACACAGTCATAACAATGTTACGCCTACAAAAGAGTCGCAGATAAATTACATCTTACAAGAGAGCACAGGGAACAGAGAGGACTTACAGTGCAGAAGAAGAGCTCTATAGTTAGAGATATGATATGGTTGTCTGTACAACTGCAGTCCCTAATGTACTTATTCCATATAGCCATAAAATCTAAATGTCCACCATTAAAATATGTGTAACAGCATCCTAACTCATGCTATATT
>CM050201.1:5402500-5440000 GCA_027475355.1 Coilia nasus | reverse complement strand
GTCTGTCCCACTCCAGAAGAGCCCCGATTAGCCGAGGGAAAGAGGGAGGAATAGAGGGAGAGAGAGGGGGAGAGAGGGAGGGATAGAATAAAGGAGGGAGGGAGGAAATGGTGAAAATGAATATGGATTATTCCAGAATGACAGACAGCTTGAGAAGGGCTTTGAGGGACTTCACTGGGTTGCCATTTGGGAATACCAACCCTTACCACCACCAACACCACACACACACACACACACACACACACACACCCCTCCCTCATTCCCTCCTCTCATCTGGGGAAACTGATGCTCAGCCCTGGTGCAGAGTGCTGTTTTGGGGTGGTTTGACTAGGCTTTCGTGGCGAAGGCCTTCATCCGCTGAGTCCCTTATTGTCTTGCTATGAATGATGGGATTTGTAGTTTTGGCCGTGTTTGTGGTTGGCGCTGGGTTAGATGGCAGACCACTGGGAGGGGCTCTGGATGTCTAACCCATTCCTGAGCGCTGGGCTGAAGGTGCGGAGGAGGAGGATCGGCTGCTTCAAAGTGGGCGCGGGTGTCATCTGAAACTCAAGCGGATCAAAAAGCGGGTAGTGGTCGGTGTGTGGGGGGGAGGTGGAGGTTGGATGGTGTTGGGGGCGGGGGCGGTGGTTAAATGGGAGTACAAGGATTTGGCCCTGGTGTGAGAGTATAATCACATTCACATGTGGGGATGCTTACAGACCGACCAGGCTCTTTGCCCCGCTGAACTACTCTTCTGTCTTGGGGGAAAGGGATGGAGGTTTGGGTTTGGAGGGGTTTGTGGCTTGACTGTGGGTGTGAGGATAGTGGGGAGGGGTAGGGGAGGGCAGAGGAGATTTAGCTAACAGTGCACAGTTTAGAATCAGGCGTGAAGATCAGTAAGGCTGTGTGGTAGACTTGTGGTCGGCGTAGACAGATGGTGATTACTCCTACACATACAGACGCACACACACTACAAATGCACACACACACACACACACACACACACACACACACACACACACACACACACACACACACACACACACACACACACACACACGCACACACCTGGCACGTGCAGCACAGGAGATTGCTGTCGTTTGCATCCCTCCGTGGCTATGCGTCTATGCTGCACATTTCCCACGAATCTCGCCTCTCCTGAGCGCGGTTTTGTGATTAACAACACAACAGAGAGATGGACTCAACCTGGGCTTCATCCAAACAGCAATGCAGGATGAGAAACACACACACACACACACACACACACACACACATACACACAAACACACACACACAAAGTGCACACACACACAAAGTGCACACACACCAGAACACCAGAGGAACACCAGAAACATGTTCTGGAAATGAATTCACGTCAAACAAGCCAGACAGTCTACCTGGGCCCCTCATTATACCCCCTACTCTAAACAAAACGTGATGCCTGATGATGCGTTTCTGTGGTGGAGAGGTTCCGGCCTTTCCACCTACCAGTACAACCGCAATGGAACATCGTTTCTCAGGAAACATGGTAGAACGGATGAGGCCTATTCCAGACTTTAGTTTTTTTTTGTATTATTTCCCTCTACCTGTGTGGCATTAATTGTGAAATCTATTTTCATCTTTTCCAGACTGCCCTTCTGCGATTTATGAACGAATAGATAACTCAAGGTTTTCTCTTTTTATGAGGGAGTTTTTCTTTGCCAGTTTGGTTTAAACTGTGTAAAATGCCCTGGGACAGTGTTAATGTAAGTGATCATATATGACATATTAATATTTCATTTCAAATGAGATATAAATTATAAAATTTAAATTAAATTGAATCGTATCACTCTTTTCTCAGCCTTTGGGCTAAAACATCCTTTTATGGGGGGGAAATGAAAGATCGCCATTCTGTTTGGAACCACTATAGGATTTATCGGTCTCGTCTGAAGCATAAAACCCATGTGCTGAGGAGTTCTCTTGAAAGACCGTGTTGTCGAACAGTTTCACCATTTTAAGGGGGCCCGGGCTGGACTTGAAGGACAATCTCTTCATAAAACAAACTTAAGTGGGCTGTCACTCAAGCTTTTAGTTTACAGCTGGAGAGATTGTGAACTAAAAGGCCTTCACATTTACGCAGACACCACAGATTAACTCAATTTATAACTCCTTCCAGAACTTCCCTAATGTTGTAGATACAAACATCAATCAGATGATAACAATGTGTCTCTCTCTATTCTTTGTATCCCCTTTAATGTATCTCTCTTCCTCTCTGTCTTTCTCTTTCTTTTACCCATTTATCTTTCTGTCTCCCTTGCTCTCTATCCTCTGTCAGGCTGTGCAAAACAGGACTGTCATCGTCCTGAAGCATCTCTCAAAAGCCCCGCTGGTGTCTCCACAGAAGACGTGAGGGTAACGTTTGTTATTCTTTCTCCTCCCTCCTCTCCTGCCCGGACGCACAGATCCCGGGCATCACGGTCGTGCCTCGGCATCCAGAATACCTAAACAGCTGTTGCCCTCCTCCCCACACCCCTCCAGAGCGATCGATCAACTGCCTGTCTCGCTATCTGGCAGGAGGAGCTGGGCTGCCTGCAACACGCATCTCGCATCTGCAGCACACAGGAAACAGCGATGGAGGCAACTACGAGGGTCAGCACAGGACAGATCATGACACACACACAAAAAAAACGACCCTCGTGGTTTCATTAATCTTCATTAATCTTTATTTACGCTTTCAGCATTTGTGGCTCGCGCTGTGAGGCAGAGGCAAAGGCATGCGTGTAAGCGATTTTCCTGTTTCTCCCCCTCCAGTAAAGTAGAAGTCTTGTGCACAGAGGGCCTATGTCTGCAACCGGTTCAGCCAGTTTCTAACTCACTTCTGGCGGTGGTTACTTCAGGTCACTGACGGACCATTGAGTTCACCACATGTTTGCTCAGTACATTTACATCTATGCATTTAGCAGGAGCCAATTTATCCACAGACACTATGTGCTTTATCCAAAGGGCAAGAGTTTAGGGATGGGGACATTTAAGGCCGTATTCTGTCATTCTCTTTTGGCCAATCATGGCATGTTCTTTTCACCCTCCTTCTAACAGTATTTTGCTGTATAAAAGCATACAGAAAAGACTCTTAAATACAAGTGCAAAGCTGATATCTTTGCTCTACAGAGGCTAAGGTTAAGATGATGATTTTTTCTTGATTGCCTTTTCTTGAAATAAAACTCACAAAGTTCCCCAAATGCTTTATGCAATCATATAGCTCCACACTACTCTGAACAAACTACCATGTTAAAACTATGCAATCTTACAATCGCACACTCTAAAATTCTCCATGACTGTGATCTAAGACACTTCTGCTAAATTCAAGTGACTGAAAGTAAGCCGTACACTTTCCCACATTGACATTCAACACATCACTGCAGGAGCCCTGAAATGTAAATGTGTGGGGGGTGGTTGGGGGTGTGTTGATTGACTTTTGAGCTCAAACATAAAGCTTTAAGTGTGTTATGTAAATATGTCTTCATTTTAATGAGTTGGGTTTGGGGAAGTGGTCTGTGCTATAGCGTGCAAGTGCTGCTGACAAGCCATCAGTAATGGCCAGGCGCTGGCTGGCTGCCTGGCTCACCGGCGTGACAGGCACCTGATGGATGGCTGGCTCGGGCCATCTCTCAGCGAGCATTCTGGGATGCGGTCGCCACGGGAGCCGCAGGCAAACAGTGAGCTTTGTGCGCAAGACCCAAGAGAGCCAGTGTACTTTGACTCCTGCTAAACACTGATAACGCAGGAGAAAAGAGGCAATTAGCACTGCATGATGGCCACGACTGGATCATTCTGTGTGTGTGTGTGTGTGTGTGTGTGTGTGTGTGTGTGTGTGTGTGTGTGTGTGTGTGTGTGTGTGTGTGTGAGAGAGAGTGTGTGTGTGTGTGTGTGTAAGTGTGTGTGTGTGTGTGTGTGTGTGTGTGTGTGTGTGTGTGTGTGTGTGTGTAAGTGTGTGTTTGAGTGAGAGAGTCATTTTATGTTAAATGTAAAAAGGGATCGCTAATGTTTTAGCAGCTGAGATTAACATTTTAGAGCAGAAGATATGAATGTGTGTACTTGTGAGTTTGATTCTACGTAGTGAATGTAGATGAGTGTTTACATAAATATGACACACACAGACACAAACACACACGCACGCAGGAACACACACACACACAAAACGATAACAAGATCAACACCAAACAAGCCAAAGGGTCTCTCAATCCTACCTGTGCCCCTCATTACATCTTTTCTAAACAAAATGATGATCCATTTGTAAATCTCTCTCTCTCTCGCTTTCTCTCTCTGTTTGTGTGTATTCACATGAGAACATTTGTTAATGTGTGTGCGTGTGTGTGTGTATTCACATGAGGGCATGTGTTAATATGAGTGTGTGTGCGTTCACTTGTATGTGTGTATGTAGAATCATTCTGAGTGTGTGCACACAGACTCTAGGGGCAGCAGCAGTGAGAACTGACAGGCCGGGATGGATGAGGAGACTGCCCTGCATAGCAACAATCTCCAGGGAAGCAACATGACAACATCACACCACAACACAACAACAAAAGCAACAAGAAAAAAAAAGAAACATTACACTACACAACACAAACACTACACAAAGACTACATAAACCAGTCTCTTCTGACACCATTTCTCTGTGTGACCAAGCCCTCTCCCCCTTTTTGGCAACGCAGATTTTGTGAGTCCTCCTCACCTTGGAGATGCCATGTGACGAAAATGAAAAATCTCTATGTAATATTACTGTATCTATTTTAGGATCTTTGTTTAATGACACAGAGCTGTCTGAGGTTATCTGGCCTGTGTTCCAAGAAAGTCTGGCTTGTGTTTGCCTATTAAGATAAAATACGACAAATTATGAGCAGACCTGACAGGCTACAGGAAGGGAAGTAAATTTTAACTACCTTAAGGTATTCTGTCTTGTTGAGTT
Source organism: Coilia nasus (assembly GCA_027475355.1). Lineage (NCBI taxonomy): Eukaryota > Metazoa > Chordata > Actinopteri > Clupeiformes > Engraulidae > Coilia > Coilia nasus. The sequence continues at coordinate 5,435,076 of CM050201.1, read as the reverse complement.
TGTGTATCTTTCCTGTCATCAAAACTTGTATGTTTGTCAGAACCAAATACAAATACAAATTACTCAGCATTGATTTATTAAGTCTGCTCAGGGGGACATACATGATTAACTAAAGACTGAGTTCAATTTATCATTTTATCAACTTCAAGAGGTAATTTTATTAATTTAAACAACTTTACACATCAGTACATCACTAAGATCAGATTTTGTTGAAACATATTCTCTGTTGTTAAATTGAACAGAATATTATCCAATTAATTATTCACAGACCGTGATCTGTGTTGCCTGAGTGAAATCATGCACAACTATTTCATGGGCTAATACATTTCAGGTTTTGTCAAACACAGACCCTGTTTCTGACAGGCAGCCTGCATGAGAAAAAAAACAAAAAAAACAATTAACACTGAAACATTTTCACTCCTCCTGAATATTTAAATTTCATATCAAATTATGTTCTACAATAATCAACAATCCTTAGTTTCTTTTCTGTGACTACAAAACATCTGTTTTTGCAGCACCTTTACTAAAAGAAAGCAAAGTCAACTTCCGCTGTGCTCTGCTGTTCTTTTAGCTTATGCTATTATTCCATTTCATCACACCTGTCTGACAGTCCTGCACAGAGTGTAGCACACAAAGTCAATGTCATCACTCACAAACACTCCTTTGTTGATTCAACAAAGAGTCAACCTTGTCAATGGAAGAAAATACACAGTGTCCTAGCCAGTTGACTGAAAAGCCCAGGCTGGCAGTCCACTGATTAGCACGTCTCTTAAGGCAGGATAGGAGGTTTACTAACACTGTAGCTGCCATTCATTACACCCTGACAACAACGGGAGAGGCATGGTCAGCCAAGGCTGTTGCCTCACTCATACAAGAGATGAAGGGGAGGAAGGCCTACCTCAAAGCAAATGAACATTAATGTTTAAGATCCAGAACATTCTGTCTCTGTTTCAGATGAACAGACAGGCTTCACTTTAAACACACATGATAGCATCTACTGTGAGATCACGAACACTGCAACCTTGGAACATTCACCTTCAGTAAGATGTGTTTAGACTGGCTGCTATGTTTAATCTGATACTGCACACACACACAAGCACACACACACACACACACACACACACACACACACACACACACACACACACGCACACACACACACACACACACACACACACACACACACAGACACACACATACAGACACACAAACCCTGACAGCTGAGACAAAAGGCGGGTGAATGGGGTGGTTGTAACACCCCTGTAATGCTATAAAGCCTGTTTTAGCATACTGGGAGCGGAGACTAGGGTAGTGTTTCTTTAATGAAACCAGTATCTAATAACTCTTTAATGAAGAAAATAATACCCATAACTCCCACACTTTGTCCCCATGGAAGTTTTCCTGTGTGCGTGTGTGTATGTGTGTGTGTGTATGTGTGTGTTTGTGTGTGTGTGTGTGTATGTGTGTGTGTGTGTGTGTGTGTGTGTGTGGTGTCTGTGTGTGTGTTTGTGTGTGTGTGTGTGGTGTCTGTGTGTGTGTGTGGTGTCTGTGTGTGTGTGTGTGTGTGTGTGTGTGTGTGTGTGTGTGTGTGTGTGTGTGTGTGTGTGTGTGTGCGCGCGCGTGTGTGTGTCTGTAGGGGTGGTTAGTGATCTGTTAGTATAGCCCCTGTGAGTCTGTGGGTGTAATGCTTGTATCACCTGGTTGTACTACTTGAGTAAACCCAGCTCCCCCAAAGAAAACAAGACGAGTTGCTGAGTCAGAGGCTGGGCCTGTCTCCCCTGATGCTGGGGTTTGGCTCTGGGAGTCTTAATAGATTTGGGAGCTTAAACGCCAACTTATGAACACTAACATCTCCTCCCTCTTTCTCCCTCCGTTCTTTATTTCCTCCCTTATTCTTTCGCTGTCTCTGTACCACTTCTTTCCCTCACGCTTTTAACAAATTCAAGTTCAATATACACGCATTAAACAAAATACATTAAAATGATATTTTTTTTCATACACATTGTATGTAATGTAATATATTTAAATCTAATATCTTGTCTAAACCACAAAAAAATATTATTGGTACAGTATATCACATTAAGTGTATATATGATTAATGAAAGCAAAACAAAGTAAAATGTATTTTCCTCCTCTTTCACTCTTTTTCACTTTGCTTTTCTACCAATCTCTTTTTCCATCCTTTCCCCGGGTCTATCCACCATTTTCCTCTCCCTCGTCATCTGACGTACCCAGAGAAGCAAGTGCAGAGCCTGGGTAAAAGGGGCAGGGTTCCTGGTTCTGACTGCGCCCTCTTGATCCCACCCACTTGAAAGTAGTGCAGGTGGCCCAACATGAGATTATAACAGAGCAGCCCATAGTTTTAACTTTTTACTTCAGTGAAAACAGTGTGTCACACCTGTGCATACCTGTGTGTGTGTGTGTGTGTGTGTGTGTGTGTGTGTGTGTGTGTGTGTGTGTGTGTGTGTGTGTGTGTGTGTGTGTGTGTGTGTGTGTGTGTGTGTGTGTGTCTGTGTGTCTGTGTGTGTGTCTGTGTGTCTGTGTGTCTGTGAGAGACAAATAATCTGGTAATAATAACAAACACGGAAGCTTACCCGGAATGCCTGGGGGTGTCTTCAGGTACTTGCCATTGAAGTGCTGAATGACTACCTCACACTTCTCAGTGGATTCCATCCTGGAATGCAAACACACACGCAGACTATTATAGTCTATCACACCCAAAAAGTCCACAAAGGATGCATTTATCCAATGTCATTGGTAACAGCATAATTCAGCACTCAAATCACGATACACTCTTAAGACATGGGAAACTATTTATCAGATACAAAGTGTCTATACTCCACAGACCCAAAGCAAACTGCCTCAAAATAGAAGAACAACACACTGTGATACCAAAATAACAAAATAGGGGAGGAAGAGTGCCAGTGAGTATGGATCCTAATGATGGGCTAAGATAAGGCAGTGGGGTCTCTCTCTCTCTCTCTCTCTCTCTCTCTCTCTCACACACACACACACACACACACACACACACACACACACACACACACACACACACACACATGCATGCACATGCAATATGACCTCTGGATGATTTGTGGGTGTTGCCTGGGTGGCCTGTGATTACTGTCTACACTGTAGACTCTACAGTGAGGCCAATTAGCCTCAAAGGAGGTCAGCAGAAGTTTAAAAGTGAATTCACTGCCGTCCTCTACAAAGACTGACAGACAATTACTGATGAGACTACAACTCTGTGTAAGTACTAAATCCATGAAGTCACTAGGGTACAGATACATAGAAAGAAATAGAGAGAGGGGAGGGAGAGGGAGAGAGAGAGAGAGAGAGAGACAGACAGACAGACAGACAGACAGACAGACAGACAGACAGACAGACAGACAGACAGACAGACAGACAGACAGACAGACAGACAGACAGACAGACAGGGAAGAGGAAGGAGGTAACATAGATAAGTGGAGAGAAAGAGATTTCCAAAAATCTTTAATTAAAAGTAAAAATCGGCAAAAGGGAGGACCAGCTGTTGGTATTGCAATCGGAAGGTTGCTGGTTCGAATCCCGCCCTACCCATGGTTGAGATGCCCTTGAGCAAGGCATCTAACCCCCCCCTGCTCTAGGGACTGTAACTGAAACCCTGTGAAAATATCTGTAAGTCGCGTCAGCTAAGTGTAATGTAATGTAATGAGACCATTAATACAGATAAATATGACTAGACAGAGACAGGGACGCATAAAAAAGAGACAATAGAGAGAAGAAGAAAGGGGAAGATGAGGACGCTAATGCTTCTCATAGTTGGGGAGTTGAAACAGAGAGAAGAGAGAAAGATGGAAAGAAATATGGAGAGAAGGAGAAATGGAGAGAAAGAAGAAACAAGGTTTATTGCCATTTTGAGCTACTATGGCTATTTCAAAGAAACAAAAGTAAAGTAGGGGAGAGAAAAACAGGGATAGAGAGGAACAGAGCCATTTTGATGTCTAAAACCCCTTTATTGAACCATCACATAGATCAAGGACTCTTTAAAAGACAGCGATAAGAGAAATAGAGAAATAGAGAAATAGAGAAATAGAGAGCAGGGAGATGAAAGAGAGAGAGAGAGAGAGAGAGAGAGAGAGAGAGAGAGAGAGAGAGAGAGAGAGAGAGAGAGAGAGATGAAGGTGACCTGTGCACTTTTGCCAGCAACATAAAAAGAGAATGAGTGATAGAGTAAGAAAGAAAGAGATGTTGAAAGAGAAAGGGAGAGAGAGCGAGAGAGAGAGAGAGAGAGAGAGAGAGAGAGAGAGAGAGAGAGAGAGAGAGAGAGGGTGGCTAGTGTTCCAAGGCTGATTTGCCAGGAGCATGCCGCAGAAATCAGCGGGGGGGTCGGCTAAAGCGCTTTCTCTCTCTCTGTCTCTCTCTCTATATCCTTCGTTCTCTCTTTCTTTTGCTAATCCCTCTTTTCTGTCTTTATCTCTCCCTCTTTCTCTTCCGCTCTGACACTAATTGGCCCTCTTTTCTTCATTTACTGCACAGCTCTCACTTTTTGCCTTCCTCTCCTCCATTTTACGTAACATCTTTCATCTCCTTGCTACCTTCTCTCTCTATCACTCACACACACACACACACACACACACACACACACACACACACACACACACACACACACACACACACAAACACACACACACACACACACACAGGGAGGCATGCACAGGCACACATACATAGCACACATACATAGTGAGTGTGAGTGTGTGTGAGTGCAAGTGTATGTATGCATGTGGGAATGTGTGTGTTTATGTATATGTGTGTGTGTGTGTGTGTGTGCGTGCCTGTGTGTGTGAGCAGTGACCTTTTCACAGTGAGTGGCCCTGAACAGTCGAAGCTAAGAGAGACCTGACACCGATCTAATCTGCAGCACGTGCCCTCTGCAAACACACACACACACACACACACACACACACACACACACACACACACACACACAGGTACGCACAGGTGTGACACACTGTTTTCACTGAAGTAAAAAGTAAAGAGTTAAAACTATGGGCTGCTCTGTTATAATCTCACGTTCACATTCATAGCACATGCAAACACACACACACACACATATGCAAGCACACACACATACACACATGCGCACACACATTCTCTTCTTTGAACAGACAGCTGATACATAGTTAATACACCGACTGGTTCCAACATTAGAGTCTATCTCCCCAATTTGTCTATCTGTCTGTCTCTCTCTCACATCCCACTATCTCTCTCTCTCTCTCTCTCTCTCTCTGTCTATCTCTCTCTCTCTCACACACACACTCACACACAAACACACACACAAACACATCTGACTCTCTGATACTCCCCTCTTTTCCTGATCTCTCTCTCTCTCCTTCTTTTTCCCGCTGGTCCCTCTCTGGTGTGATGGTTAATGACATCAGGTGCTGTTGTCCAGAGTGATTAGTGCTGTGGCAGCCCTAATAAGCCTTGATAACACTAATGGGCAGAGCACAGACACTTAGCACAGTTTACTCTGCCTAATGCCCTGCTGTTGCTCAGCTGCTCTGGACCACCACAACCACCTCTTCTTTCCTACATCACTCTCTCTCTTTCACTTGTCTCTCTCTCTCTCTCTCTCTCTCTCTCTCTCTCTCTCTCTCTCTCTCTCTCTCTCTCTCTCTCTCTCTCTCTCTCTCTCTCTCTCTCTCTCCCACTTGACCCCTCCTGCTTTTCATTTCCTGCTCTGTTTACCACTACTCTCTCCCCCTCCTTTTTTCTGCTTGCTCTGTCCATCTTTTTCTATCTCTCTCTCTCTCTGTCTGGCTTTTCTTCTTCTTCTTCTCTCTCTATCTCTCTCTCTCTCTTCATCTTTCTTCAGTCTCTAATTTCTCTGTCTCTCTCTGTGCCTGTTTAAACACTTTAACTCTTTTTAAACCCCTTTCCACACTTTGTTCCATCTCTCCCCACTCTTGACATACTTTCCAACCTTTGTCCAGTTTATAGTCCAATTAAATATTTATCTCGCACAATGTCATTGATGAGAGACAAGTATGGTTAAGCACAACCATAATGGGGATGAACGCGAGACCAAAAATAGCCTCTGGTAGTTCATTTTGAACTATAAAATGGAGCTTTGCACTGAAGACTGTAAAGCTGTAAAGCTGAGCTACGTTCAGCAGTATAACACCACAATGTGATGTGCTATTCTCTTTTCGGATGAACTGTGTTTCATGGGGTTTATTTGACCCTGATGTTTATGGACTGTCCTTTAACCCTTAATTTATAGAAGGACTACATTTTGCACAACCAAACGTTGTAATGCATTTTGACCAAACACAAATACAAAAGCTTTGACTTTTCAAGCCTATTTAAATTTTATCCTCAATACTGTGAGTAGGGCATACTGTCCATTGAAATATATTGCAACCAACTCCAATCCATTATGTGGTGTGAAATGCATTTTTTCTGCAGCTGATTTTCTATCACTGCATCTGTTGTCTTGCTGTTCTCAGCTGTCATTAGAGGTGTCATAAGTCTTTTTTGAACAGCAATCCCTAGTTTATTTTTCTCTTTTTTACAATATGCAGGCAAAAATATGCACCTTGTGTCTGTAGCCTGTGCCTGTCTTTTTCAGTGTTGAACATCTGCTTGTGTAATTTCCCTGCAGCATAGTATACTAACATACCATATATACTAGTATTCTACACCTTCCTAACTACTGGGTGACATACTGTACATGCATACACACACACACACACACACACACACACACACACACACACACACACACACACACACACACAAACATAAACACATACACACACTCAGACGCACAGTTACATCTAGTTTAGTTCAGGCTCATTCTGTAAAGACAGCATGGAAAATACTGGATGCTGCTGGGTATATGAGAAGGTGCTGGGTGAGTCATCAGTCTGGGAACGAGAAATCCCTGCAAGGTGTTGTCATTGCTGCTGATGTCGTTCATTGCTAGCAATTAGCTGGCTTCTCTGGACCTGGCCTTTGCTACGGTCATTCTGTCTTATCCCAGCCTGGCCTAGCCTAGCCTAGCCCAGTACACCACAATGCACCGACATCAAACGTCCTTCTGCTAAGTCTGACAAAACATGCCATTTAGCATCTTCATATCAGAAGGTTTCGAAGCTCACAAGCATTCCGACGTTCTCCTTTTCATTCTCAAAAAGCGTCTGAAGAGACACTGAGGGAGCACTGAACACAGAACAGCACTCAGGCACCAAAGTGCCGTCTGCTCCGGCTAAGCAGAGCAGAGGCTGCTTCATGCAGGGATCTGTCAGGCAGATTCAAAGGCCTGCCTTGTTCTCGTGTTCTCCTGCTCAGTCTCAAAGCCCCCCCCCCCACCCTCTTTGCTAATGCTCTGTATCAGATGGTGCATGAACAGTTACATTAGAGTGCTTCATAACTCAGACACATTGTCAGCCTTTCATTGCCACTCTGGTTCCCTAGGAGCTCATTCGGGAGTAAGCTGGTGTATAAGTCCATGCACACTGTTTCCTGGTTTATCCAAATGTTTCAAAGCCCACTCTCCTACTCATAGAGTTAGGGTAAATATGACATGGTCTGTGCATTTATAAGATCTGTACATTCAGAATTCTAAAAATGTTAAACCTTTTGGTGAAATAAGCATGTAAATTTCTGCCTTGATTACAACTGCTAGATAATGTTAAGGGGTATATGTATATGGATTGCTGGGAACTATCATTTGACAAGTGTTGAAGGACACTGTAACTGAAACCTTTTATGGCATTTCTTTAATCATATGTGCCTTAAAAGGTGCTTTCACACAGGCTGGGATTTAGCATTTGCTTTTCATCCTTCCTCTTCAAAAGAAAACCTTTGATATCTGTTATGTGATATACTGATGTCAGAGTCTGCAGTAAACCTGTATCCACTCAGCGGGCAGATGGTCCGATATCGAGAGATTTAGTAGCATCAAGCTCTGCAGGAAGTGAACCCCTGACCCATGTTAGCATCCTGCTAGCCTCCGACACCTCTAAAAGACAAGAGGATGTAAATCTCTGCTTAAGCTGCAAGTAGGAAGAAACACTGAGGTGCGGATTTAGTCCGGCTACTGAGTAAGTCAACAGCAGGAAGACACATCTGAAGATTGAATATCAGTACCTTCCTTAAAAAAAAAGATATATAGGCATGTACATCTATGCCAAAACTCCATCAGATAGACAACATCAAGCCCCACTGCATGGATTTAGTCTTGAAAGTAGGAAGAAATACTGGGGTGTGGATTTAGTCTGGCTACTGAGTAAGTCAGAAGGAGGAATATTGAATATCAATATTTTCTTAAAAAAAAAAAAACTATATAGGCATGTAAATCTATGCCAAAACTCCATCACATGGATAACATCAAGGCCCACCACATGGATTTAGTCTCACACCTGAGTAACTGAGAGACTGAACAACAGGTAGACAGATAGACAAGCATACGGGGTTGACCCACCTGGCGAAGCCGACCCCTCTGCTGACCCCGTTGGCATCTCGGAGGATGCGCGTGGAGATGACGTGGCCAAAGGGCTTGAGCATGTTCTCCAGTTCCTGCTCGTCCATGGACACCGGCAGGTTGGAGATGTACAGGTTGGTGGGGTCCTGCTCTTGTTGCTGTGGTGAAGGAGAGAGAAAGAGAAGGGGATATAGGGAAAGAAACAGAGAGAGAGAGAGAAAGAGAGAGAGAGAGAGAGAGAGAGAGAGAGAGAGAGAGAGAGAAAGACAGAGGGAGAGGGAGATGTTTAACACTCCTTTATTGTACCAGTAATGAAACCCACATTATTGCACCCTTAAAATTCATAATACATGAAAACCACCAACATAGATAGCCTACAGAATTCACGTGAAAAGAGAGAAGAAGACAGAGAGGTAGCAGGAGAATAGTGAATGGAGGGAGGGAGCAGAGAAGGAGAAAAAAGAGAAGAATAAGAGAGACAGACAGAAGGAAAAGGGGAGAGGGAAGAAAAAAGACAAGAACACAGGGATTATATAGTAATTAGAGACACTGCATTTGAGATGATACACTGCAATGTCAAAGACAGACATGTGTTGACTCCAATGATGTGCATAACAAATCCTCAAGCTCTCTTTTAGCCATCTGTTAGCGCAGCTAATTTCATCTTATTCACTTTTCATCAGGGCACTGCCTAGCAAAATGCTAATTTTCATAAGCAGCAACAACACAACGGTTACGGTCTGTGGGCCCTCAACTTTGCAGAGAGCTTTTTGAAAGTTACACACTGTCAGCTAAGTTTCCCTGTGGCTCTATTTGGCTCCAGCAGAAGAGCCAAATCTAAGTACTAAATAAAACAATATTTTCAACAGGGGAGTGCTGAAGGGGATTTACTGCTTAGTGATACTTGATTGGAATGCTCACTTTTAGAGGCAGTTTTCTGTGCGAGGAAAGTAAGAGCTTAAACTGTCACAGAGCACAAGGATGAGTTTGAGCCACACACACACACACACACACACACACACACACACACACACACACACACACACACACACACACACACACACACACACACACACACACACACACACACACACACACACACACACACACATCCTCACCCAAATCAGTGCCTTTACCTACTGTACAATCAGTGAGCATCAGTAATCAGTTAAGTTAGATACAGAATGTGCTGTGAGGACTGGGCACGAAGTGTGCTGAGATGTAAAGCGTGCTTAGTTTAATAAAAGATATAAATATGCTGTAACACATAAATTATTAGTGTGCCACACAATACTTTTAACTGTGTAAACTAAAAAAAGCACTCAGAGAGCGCAGACCTCCGCCAGGGCAGCTCAGACCCCCACAAAATCGAATCACTTTTAAGTTAGCCCATTTTGACCTACTCTGAAAATGTCATCAAAATCCATCCAGAACTTTTTGAGTTATGTTGCTAACAAACAAACAAATGATTACATAACCTGCGCTGGCAGAGGTAATAAACACAACATGCAGTTAGTGTTGCCACCTGTCCCGGTTTTACCTCATTGTCCCGGTTTTTAATGGTCTGTTCCAGAAAAAATATATTCTCCCGGGACACTGACACCCGGGTTGTTGCTTATAGGCAAAAAGGTCGATTGGGTCGCCGAAATGTCCCGTTTTTTTGTCAGACATAGGTAGCAACCCTACATGCAGTACATTGGTGTGTCAAACAGAAGGGTATTTGGTCAAGACATAGTATCCAGTATCTGGTACTACTTGTCATTTTAGTGCAAAGAATATACTAAATACTGCTGTTACACAGAATAAAAATAAATAATTAATTGTGAAAATAACATGTGACCTGTGAATGCTTTTCTAAAGATGTGCTTGGTCAGCCTTGGCCTAATCCTCCCCTCGGTAGTGTGAGGCACCTTTACTGTCACAACAAAGACACTTAAAAGGTTTGCCTGTGAGCACACTGACCTCTGAGTCGGCGGAGGAAAAAGCTAAAACCAAAGCAGAAGCCAGCCATAGCTGGCAGGAAGGACAAGTTCAAAGTCACCCAGTGTTAAGTCCCTGTCTAGGGCTTTGAGACTCAACAACGAACACAGACAAACTACAAATTGTGAAAAAATGTAGTATTTATACACAACAAAAGAGAAAAACAACAAGAAAAGCAACAAAGAGTGGCAGAGGTGGCACAGGCAAAGTGCATAAACACAAACACATAAACACACAAACACAGCTCCAAAGCAGACAGCTCAAAAAAGACTGTCCTCAAAAAGACCTCTCTCCCAAATGATGTCATGGCCAGTTGTTAAAGGGACAGAACTCAGGACCATAGGAAACTACACGTAATTAAGGTCAATCATGGCCAAGGGAAGTCATCAGCAGGTTCAGCTGCACGAAACTGTCTGCAAGAAGCGCCAAACAAAATACAGCCACAAAACTCTGCAGACCCACAGGGTCCTAACACCCAGACTCCGGCTTCTTGCCGCCGGCCCTCCACCCCCAACCCCACCCCCACCCCGACTCCCACCTGCCCTGGCCATCCAACCAAGGGAGCTGTCCTGCCTTGTTTTAGTCTATGGGGAGAAAATGGGCTCGATAAGACATTGATTCCAGAACAGGAAGAAGCAAGAACAAAACCAACACCAGTGACAACAAGCCCAACAACAAGCAGAACAGCAGCAGCAAAAACAGTATCAGCACTGGCAAAACAGGATTGTTTGTCTGTGTCTGTCTGGGAAGAATGGATCAATCAGGTGACTGGGTCGTGATTGGTGCACAAAACTCCCCCCAGCCAGAGATGTACCTTAGTGACCCCACTCCCCCTTCACTCTGCCTTAGTCTATTCAGGCTGACTGAGAACAGACTTGGTGATAGTGTGTGGGTGGACATAATGTGATTACTATTTGTGTGTGTGTGTGTGTGTGTGTGTGTGTGTGTGTGTGTGTGTGTGTGTGTGTGTGTGTGTGTGTGTGGGTGGGTGTGTGTGTGGGTGGGTGTGTGTGTGTGCTCTCATGCATGTGTGTGTGTCTTCATTAAAAAAAAAAAAAACAATATTTATTGTGTTTATTGGGCACATCCTCACACGTGTGTGTTTGTGTGTGTGCGTGTGTGTGTGTGTGTGTGCGTGCGTGTGTGTGTGTGTGTCTTAAAAGCCTATGTAAGAGGGTAATGGGAATCCATGGGGCTCCTGGAACAGGTCTGCACACAGGCAAACAGTGAGTGACTGATCAATGGCTCCCCAGCCTCTCGTCTCTCCTCCAGGCTACACCAGTGTCAGTCTTTCTTTCTTCTTCTCAATCACACACATGCCGATGCAAATGGAGGCATACACACACACATGCCCATGTATACACAAGAAACACAGAATATGAGAATTGTGTCTGTGTGCATGTGCGTGTAAATTTCAACTTGAACTCAGCTGCCCTTTTGAAGATTCATAGTCCGACGTGCATACTTTCCTCATAAACAGCAGGATGAAAAAGTGATTTTCCACGATTTGCTTGGAGGCTGTCGTGTCTGGGATATACTATCCGGGCTGCAGCGTCACAGTCCAATGTGCTGTTGATTGTACAGTGATGCTGCTAATGAACGCCATATGAGAGCTTAGACTGTGTTACAATGGGGATGCATAAGCACAATTCCCAGAGAGAGAGAGAGAGAGAGAGAGAGAGAGAGAGAGAGAGAGAGAGAGAGAGAGAGAGAGAGGATAAGAGGTAGACAGAAAGAGAGTTTATTTGGCTTTTTGTATTCCTGTGAATGCTTTGGCAACACAGTGTATGACTTATCATGTCAATAAAGCACATCTGGATGAGGAGGGTGGGGTAATGGTGGTGAGGGTGGGGGTGGGAGAGAGTGATGAGAGTGACACACCGACTGATAGGTCTGCATTTGGGCGGTGAAAAGGAGGGGAGGAGAGATGGGGATGTATCCACTCAGCACCTCTCAGACTGTCAATACTGCATGGCCAGACTGTGGGAAGAGAATCACTCCCTTCTTTTTTGCCCTCTTTCTGCTTTCCAGCCATCCCTTTTTCTTTCTGTCTCTTATTCTCCATCTTCATTTCTTCCTTCTGTCTTTTTATCTAACTTTTACTTTTTCTAGCTCCCTCTGCTTGCCTTTTTCCACTCCTTTTTCCTGTATATCTCTCTTTCTCTCTCTCTATCTCTGCTCCCCCCTTTCTCAGTGTCTTGTCTGTTGTCATGGGGAGAGTCCTCTTCTCTTTGAGTAATTAGGCTCGTTATCGAGCAGGACATGTTTCATCTGATTAAAGCCCATGGGTGCAGAGAGAAACACACACACACACACACGCGCGCGTGCGCGCACAAACACACACTCACACAGCCACTAAACAGACTGAAAACTGAAGGCAATCAGCCCTGCGCCAAACCAGACACTCAATTTTTTATCCCCAAAACCAAAAACACCCATGTGGTGTTTGGGTTTTCATAAAGTGTGTCTTGCACGCAATTCCACACCGATGAGAGCTTTGCCAGATGAGAATTTTAAATGGCACTCATGTCCCCATTTGGAAATGTTTTTTGAAATCTCAGTATTTAGCAATGTAACCCATTAAAAAATGTAAGTGGGTGTGATTGCACTGATCTTCCTTCCTGTTTGTAAGACACAAATAAACATGGCAGATACCAAATGCAGAAAGCGGAGAAAGGCAGGGGGACAATACTGTCGGACCCAGACGTCATGAATTTGAATAGAGAGAAGGTTTGTCCCTCTGGTGTTCCTGTACTTTAGTTGGGCCTATGACACTGGTTCCACAGCAGCCATATTGGCAAAGATGCTCCTAAAATAAACACTCTGAACCTGATCTCTCTATTCTGACCCTGAAATCGATGTGTGCGCTGTGTACCCTCATCGAGTGCCTGTGTGCGACTTTGGGATAAAATGTGACCTAATCTGGCAAAATGAGTCTGAAGTCACGATAAAATGGCTACGCTGCTAACTGAAGACAAGTGAATGTAGGACTACCTGCCATGTCCCATGTGCAGTTTGCAGCAACCATTTGCAACAAGCCCAAAACGTGGGTGGGAGCATACTGCCCAGGTTGTCCTCTGCAGAGCCCAGCAATGCGGAGTACTTAATCTTGACAAAACTCAAAGAGCGTGTGTGTGCGTGTGTGTGTGTGCATGCGTGTGTGTACGTGTTGGTCTGTGTGTGTGTGTGTATGTATGTGTCTGTGTGTGTTTCCATGCATGTGTGTGTGTGTGTGCGTACATGGGTGTGTGTGTAAGGGGCAGGGGTTTGTGTGAGCGTGTGTGTGTGTGTGTGTGGGGGGGGGGTCTGTATGTCCATGTGTGCGTCCGAGTGTGCGTTTGTGTCTGTGGGTGTGCGTGTGTGTGTGTGCGGGGGTGTCTCTGTGTGAGTGTGCGTGTGTGTGTGTGTGTGGTAAGAGGGAAGGTTGTAGAGCTCTTGGTGGAATTACCATCTGACTTCCCCTCCCTGTGTGGTGCTCTGCTTTCATAGTGTGCTGCTACACAGAGTCATAAATAAGCCTCCTGCTCCAGGAAGTGGAGGTTAATGGGAGGAAGTGGAGTGTGTGAGTGCGTCAGTGTTTGTGTGTGCAGGCACGTGTGTGTGTGTGTGTGTGTGTGCGTGTGTGCGTGTGTGCGTGTGTGTGTCTCAGTGTGTAAGCATGTGCTGAGCGGGACGATGGGTGTGTGAGTTCAAACGGCTGATTGAACATCCTAATGCCCGACTTTGTGTGCGCCTCACAGTCACCATGCAAATGAGAAGGTAATTCAGGTGGAGGAATACTGTGTGTGTGTGTGTGTGTGTGTGTGTGTGTGTGTGTGTGTGTGTGTGTGTGTGTGTGTGTTAGAAGACTCAGAGTTAATGACAGTAGTATGCTTCAGAAAGCTTATCATACATTACTGAGTATGTGTGCGTATATTAACATGTTTATAATATGACAGCATTGTAACTGAAAAAAAAAATTCATATTCCCCAACATGCAATCACCTGCGAAAATGCTCATTCATGTATTAGTAGACAAGACTGTATCTGTGAGAGTAAATTAATGCATGTGTATGTGTGTGTATGTGTGTGTGCGTGTGTGTGTGCGTGTGTGTGTGTGTGTGTGTGTGTATGTGTGTGTTTATGTCCTCGTCAGAGCGTGGTGCACCAGAAGGTTAATGGAGAAGCTGGCGGCTGCAGTAGCTCCTAATGACGATAATTCCTCCACCTTGCCACCAGGAGGACGCTGCTCGTGTCACTTCCTATGACGGATGGGCTTCCTGTGCCGAGCTGACGGCCTGTGGCCATTATTTCATATTTAGGGCCTGCTCTGTTTACCCCAAAGTCACTGCCATAAATATTAGCAGGCCGGGCCAAGCTGGGAGGATAATGAGATACATCCAGGTAAAGACAGAATGAGGAAGGGCTGAGTGACAGCCAGAGAGAGAGAGAGAGAGAGAGAGAATGAAAGGGAAGGGAGCAATAGAAAGATAGAGATGGGGAGGGAGAGTGAAAAAGAAAAAGAGAGAGAGAAATAATAGAAGGAAAGAATGATACAAGATGAAAGAAAAAGCAAAACATGTTAAAAATGAACCACCAAGAAACAGGAAGACTGGGAGAAAGAGTAAACAAAAACAGGTGTGACAGTCTGAGAGAAAGAAAAAGAGAGAAGGAGAAAATGAAAAGAAAGACAGGGCTTGAGATGACAGTATTGCCAGCACTTGAAGGAAGGGCGTCTTGTGTCTGGTGCCAGATGCCTCACACCCAGTGTGCTTGGAGCCCAAGGTCGTTACACGTATCAGTGTCATGCCCGGGGCCAGGAAGGCTGCATTAATTAAAACGCTAAAAGTGAGCCGGTGGATGCGTGGCTGTCTGAAGCCCCTCTATCGGGTGCGGACGCTGTGTGAGAGAGCACTGGGTGGAGGCATGGGGCCAGGATTAGACCAGACTTCACACTGTAATTGGCTCTGCAGGGCTCCTTTGCTCTCTTTACTTTTGAATGCTGAGTGTGTCACTGTTTGTGTGTGTGTGTGTGTGTGTGTGTGTGTGTGTGTGTGTGTGTGTGTGTGTGTGTGTGTGTGTGTGTGTGTGTGTGTGTGTGTGTGTGTGTGCGTGCGTGTGCATGTTTTAAAGTTAGAACCTGTGGCCCTAGTGTGTTTATGTGGATGTGGGGGCATTCATGCATGGAAAATTATGTGTTTATGCATTTACACAAAAAGAAATGTGGACGTGTGTTTGGTGATCTTAAGGGATGCTATGCTTTTAGGAAGGCATCCATTTGTTTCACTCGGGCAAAATCCACCCCATCCCCCTCACCCCCTTCTCACTCATTCACTCACTAACACTCTCTTCTCTTTCACACACACACACACACACACACACACACACACACACACACACACACACACACACACACACACACACACACACACACACACACACAGTCCCCCAGTCCAGCTTTAGCATGGCAATTAAAGCCAAAAAACACAATAGCTTCCCTCTCCTGGTGGGCACCAGGGTACCTCGGGGGGCGCTAAGACCCACGCTCAACACTTTGTGAGCTCACATTACAAGTCAGAGGGGGCTTGTTAAATGCAGGCCTCCCTCCAACCATTCGCATTTAAACACCACATCAAGGCCTCGCTCCGCTGAGAGCCCCTTACACAGCCTGTACCTGCATCATAACTAGTTATAGGGGAGATATAATACAGAGATGAGATGGAGAGAGGGGAAAGAGAGAGAGAGAGAGAGAGAGAGAGAGAGAGAGAGAGAGAGAGAGAGAGAGAGAGAGAGAGAGAGAAGGAGAGAGAGAGAATGAGAGACAGAGAGAACGAGAGACATAGAGAATGAGAGAATTAGAGACAGAGGGAATGGATGAGGAAAAGATAAAAAAAAGACTTTAATAGGGGAAAAAGGTAAGAAAGATGAAAAGTGACAAAAAAACAGAACAATGTAAAGCCCATGAGGTAACACAGATAAAGTCAGACAGACCATGCGAAACAGAGAATGAAAAATACAGAGCCCCCCCCCCCCCCCAAAAAAAATCAGGTAACAAAAGGAATGGCAAGATGAAATGCAGGCAAAGGACACAAAAGGGATGGGGCAGGGGGTGTGTTTGGGGTGTCAGGCAGGAGCAGCACATGGGGACGGCGGCATCCTGCACTTCAAATGGAGGACAGGGTTTAATTTGTCAGGAGAGAGCGGTGGAGGAGACAGAGGAGACGCTGTGCTACAAAGGCCTGTCAGTCAGGGTGCCGCTTTGATGAGTCCCTCTCTCTCTGTGCTGGTTTGGCATGCAGGGAACACAGTGTCAACACCACAACACATACACACATATGTGCGCACGTGTACACACACACACACACAGACATTTAAAGAACATCACACACAACATCACATACACATACACACACACAAACACACACACATACAAACACATACACACAGATACACACAAGCACCCAGGCACACACACACTTAAAGAACATCACACAAAACATCACATTCATCCACACACACACACACACACACACATACACGCACAGAGATACACACACGCACCCAGACACACACACACACACACTTAAAGAACATCACACACAACATCTCACACACACAGACACACACAAGAATCCAGACATGCACACACTTAAAAAACATCACACACAACATCAAGCCACTAGTCTACATGGATTAGCACAGACAGACAGTGCCAGGGCACTGGGGGTGAGTGAGTGGATAGACCTCTGACCAGACACTTGGCAGGCCTGCTTGGGAAAGATGAGTGTAGGGGGAAATGGAGAGAGAGGAGAGGTTTGTGGAGAGGTATGAAAATATAAAACCACCAGTGGTACACACAGATACACACATACCGTAAGGCTGCAAGTAATAGCCCAGGGCCGCAACACATTTGGGCAATAAATGTCGGTCCCAAATAAAGGCCGGGTCTGATTTTCTTCTTGTCGCTGAATTTAGCAGTGACAGCTCGGGGCAGTGTTGCATCGTTGAGTTCTAGGAGCAGAGACCACACACTTTTGCGTTGTTAGTGTGCTCTATTAAAGTAGTTTTTTCAACCTTAAAATAATGTTTTCAAAATCGTTTCAGTGGTTCATCAACTTGTAACAGGGTGAAAGGCACTTCTGAATTTGTTTTGCTGCCCTCCTTACGTTAAAACTTCACTAAGCAAGTTTGGAGGAGCGGAGCGCCTCCCCCTGTAGTTCGAATAAGAGACTTGCTTCACGTGAAGCGGTACAGTAGGCAGTAAGTCAAGCAGACTTGGCAGGTACATATAAATGGGAGGTAGCTTCAGCTGGCCTTTCGTCATGATGAAGCCTGGGAGAAAAAGGAAGGGTGGCTTATGTCAGAGGAGGCGAGAAAAAGAAAATCGTGATAGACAAAGGTCAAACTGGAGTGAACATTGGACCAGCTTGTACTCGTTGGCGACAGCTGAAGGAAGCTACCAGGTGCAAAAGTACGGTCATGGCTTTGTTGCTACTGGACTCGTCAAACATTTGCAGGCATAATTCTTAATTTAGAACTTTAGTAGCTCTAAGAAGGGCAGTAAGAAGATTTTGCCCCAGTCATAATGTAGCAATGCAGTCACTAAAATGTTGTCATCTGTCTGATTTCACTCGAGACAGTGCAAATGGTTTTTGCATGATAACTGTTGGGACAAGTTTTTATTTTTACCTGGTACCCCCGGGGGGACTGACTAAGTATTGCAATGATCCTGTCTGTCTGCCCTTAATGTGACATAAAGGCCTACTTTGTTTTCATTCTCATGTCGCTACATATCATATTTTCAAAAATGTAGCAACTCCAACTTGTCTGAGAACATCATTTTTTTCAAAGCCAGTGCTGGATAAAGGATACCAATAGGATAAGCGTGTATGCAACGGCATGGCTGCAGTAGGATTAAATATTCACAACATCGGTAATGGACAATTGTGCTTCCAACCTGTAGTGGGTAACTGAAGAGGAAAAAAACTACTTGGTGCTGCTTTAACTGGTCACTACTTATCTCGTTCACCAGAGCACCAAGTGTGACTCCAGTGCTCCAAGCAAATCTTGATGATCGAGCAATATCTGCCATCCCTGTCACAAATGTTATGTTTGCATTAATGTTAATGAATTACACTGACATGTGAGGTAACGTTAACTCAATGTAAGCTTCACTTAACTTGTCTTTGGAACACACGTTCAGAGTACTGGAACCATTTATTGGTGACGATAAGCATGAGAATTAAACGCCTGTCTCATGTAGACACCTGTCCTAAATAAACGAAAGGTCTGTTGACTTTATGGGACACACACACACACACACACACACACACACACACACACACACACACACACACACACACACACACACACACACACAGGACAGGGTACCACACAGAGGGTGGAGTGCTATACTAGACATTCACAATATTCACACTAACCTGTCTGTGCATGAACACAAATATGATGTATCTGAGAGCCAACTACTATGGTTTGTGTGTGTGTGTGTGTGTGCCTCACCAGGGGTCCTCAAAATCCTTCTAAAAAAATACCCAGGGCCTCCTACTGGGGCCTCCAGGCTTTGAAGAGGATCTAAGGCAAGGCTACCCTCCTACAAATGCCACATAATCCTTTATGAACAGACAAACAAACACACACACACACGGTGCTTAGCTTCAGTGTGCACCATGACTGTAATAGCACAGTTATTACAGCGCAGTAATCCAGTTGTAACATGCTCTAAACGAAGCTACTGACTAAGTGCTGATGGGTTCTTTTCTGCCATTTTCCACCTTCATGCTTGGTCAGAGACTGATAACGTCCTGTTTACTATTATTATTTTCATCTGCAGAAGCTCACCACCATTAAAAGAGAGTAAGAAAGAAAAAGATTTATAGCGTATGTACTCATTTAACTGGATGTGCTCTGAATAAAAGAAAAAGAAAACCTTTGGGTTTGAGACAAAAGCTGTTTTTCACAAGTCCCCAGACGCAGTGAGCGCACACTAAATGAAAGTGGGACCTCATACATCATGCCACTCTAAGCCGTTACACATCCCAGAGGCCTACTAGCAAAGGCAATGAGACCCCCCACCCTACACAAATCCCTCCCTGCAGAGCCAGCAGACAGAAAGTAGACCCGCCATGCCAAACCTGCTATTTCTGGTGCTGCGAGACACAGCGGAATAGACCGTTTCCCCTTGCCTGTGCTTTTCTCCAACACAGCCGAGGTGCAACTCGCAACCGTAGAGCCCTAATGGCTCCTTCGTGGTTGAGGAATATCGCACAGGGCGGACCGCAGGAGCACACAGACGGGCGATTTATGACTTAGCATTGCTGGAATGGTTGTGGCTTTTTTGGAATTGTTTTTAGCTTAAAGACCCATGCCCGGGCACGGGGGGCTAAGGGGCTGGGTTGGCCTGTTTCTGCCTGCCATTGGGATACTTAACTGGGAACCATGCAAGAGAGGCTGGCAGAGAAACAAGATAGAACTGGCAGAGAGAACAGGCGTTTGTGTGTGTGTGTGTGAGCGTGTGTATGTATGTGTGTGCAGACCACCCTATGCCTGGCCCATTGTGTTGGAAACAAACAAAAACATATACCCTTCCCAAACAGCCCCCACCCCCAACACACACACACACACACACCACACACACATATGCATATTTTATGGGTCTGTGTTGAATGATTAAGATGTAATGGGGCTCTGCTGTGGAGCTGTATGAAGTAAAATGGGGGTGGGTTGTGCAACCAAGCAGCAGTCTTTGACTGTTTTGTAAGCAGGAAATCATGAAGCAGTCTGCGCACCCTTTTTATTTAGTTCCTGCTAAACTCCCTTTCTTGCCATTTGGTTTCTTTTTTGCTCTGGTTTGTTTTCCTTTTGTTTTGCTTCTTAACCGCAAACTTTCCAGTACACAACATAGTTAATCCCAACCCAACATTTTTCTCCCCCTAAGCCGACATTTTACCCACTATCCGTCCTGTTTAACTCAGTCTCATCTCTTATTCCTTGTTCTTTTCACATTTCGTTTTTTTTTTCCACTTTTGTCCTCTTGTCCTCTATTTCTCCACCAATGTCTTCCTTTATCTCTCTAATGATGTCTCTCTCCATCTCTCTCAATTTCTCTCCTCCTCTCTGTCGACCTCTCTCTTCCTCTCAGTTCCTCTCTTTCTCTCCTTCCAGCCAGCTCTCTTCCTCCATCTCCCTTTTAATCTCTCCTTCCATCTCTTGCTGTTCTTCTCTCTCTCTCTTTCTCTCTCTTTTTCTCTACCCCATGCCAATCTGACCGGATACGTGGGAGGGTTGTGAACTTCCCAAGGAATGACAGCGGGTTTCACACCTCCGGATCTACCTCCCTGCGTGCCTCATCCATTTTGATGAAGGGTTAATGTGAATTTAAATGGGTCGGTGTGCGCCGCGCCCACTTCATCATGCCTCCTGATTCGATTTGGCCACCACCCCTCCGCCAGCTAATATTCCACAGATTAAAATTTCATGTGGAGCTTTTACCCCGAAAGAAAAGAGAAAAAAAATAAATACATTATTAACATGGGCTAGCCTGTCTCCGCACCTCGACCCCATAGCTTTAAGCACATGTACACATCAAAAACACACACACAGACATACGTGTGTGTGTTTATGCCTGCCCACTTGCAATACTGCACTCAAACACACTGTAGTGACGCCAAGTTAGCAGAATACAAGTCACCCTCGACCCCATGCCTTTAAGCAGATGTACACATTAAAAGCATACACACACAGACACACACATTTGTGACACACAATGCTGCGTTCAAACACACTGTATTGATGTCAAGTTAGCAGAAGAAAAATAACGATATACACACACGTTTTTTTCACTGTTTTGACAAATGACGAGTACATCTTAATATGCCCCCTGCAAAGTCCTGATCTGCCTGTCAAGGTGCCCCTGTCCTTCTTGAGTCTGTGAAAAAGTTTTCATTCGATTTCTGGATGGTTTCCGGCCGTAGGGGGGCATGGGTGCGGTCATGGGTGAGGTGGTTTACTTGTGTAATTGGCACAAACGGTGTCAGTGGCATGCATCATTCATGAAGTCAAGGAGCGGAATTCATTTCCCCGGGGCAGGTGTCCCTTGTACAGATGGGGGGTGAACGCATGTGCCGGAAGGTTCCACCAAGGCCAGCATGGAACAGCACGATGCTGATTTTGCTCCTCTGATGCCCAGACAAACGCTCTGAATTATGGATGCTTTCCTGTGTACACTTGTCAGTGTGTGCATGTGTGTGTGTAATTTAAAGAAAAAAACTCGTCACACATTTCCTCTGTACTCGTATATATGTAAATACTCTCAGTTGGTTTCAGTCTGTACAAGTACATGTTTGTGTGCATGTGTATATGATAGTGCTTGTGTGTTGGTTTGTATATCAAAATCAGTGTAAATCTGTCAAAATTAAAAAAAAATATATATATGGAGCAAAAGTAAATTTTGATTGAAGAATAACTATTACCAGTACAGCAGCACAGCACTCTTGAGATCAGTACATCTTCACCTGCTCAGGCACTACACAGCAGCAGTGCTCACTCATTCTAACAGTGCAGGTTTCAATGTGTATGAGTGTGAGCCCAAAGCCCTAACCTCCCACAGTGGGAACCTGGCAGTCTTTCATAAACCAATCTTATGCAGTGGATGGAGAGAGCACTGCTGATACCCCCAGACTGCTGGCTTCACGACAGCCACATCCTTTAAATATTTGAACTTGACTAAGCGCTGTTTATGCTCGAGATAACTTTCGCAGTGCGAGGCTGCTCTCAAAGGCATATGCTGCCTTGGCTCAGACTGGCATCTGCCAAGACGCGAGGCTCTTGAGGAAAAGTGCTTCAAATCGCTCGCTAGCACACACTCCTGGCACCACCTGAGGATCTGAGTGAAACATCTTTCGTCTCTGAGTAAGAGTGGAGAGGCATCGCACGGAGGTCTCATGACACCCACAATCTGGGATCCAATGGGACTTTTTAGTGCCGTTTCAAGCCAATCACTCGAGAGCCGACTCCAAAAGCCTGCAGCCTCAAAAGCCTGTTCGAAACTTCGTCTGTTGCCATGCTAACTGGGAAAGCCAGGAAGATTATGCAATATTATGTGAAGGCCTGCCAGGTATTTATTTGGATAGGCGAGTGGTGCTGTGAAAATCTCTGGCCACAGGAAGGATTATATGTGCTGTATTCGATACGATCTACTATGGCAACCGCGCCATGCATTCCAGAGCTGTGCAGTCGGCGGGGGGAGGATTAGGGACACCGACTATCCTGTCCTTTATTAGTGCTCAAGGAGGGCCAGCTGGATGTCAGTTTTCCCACATCACACATAGACACACACGGCCAAACGCACGCACGCACACACACACACACACGTGCACACACACATGGACATACATGGCCACAAGCACACACACACACACATACCCATGCATGTATGTATGCACACACACACATGAACGCACACACCCACAAGCACACAAACAAACATGCACATACACATGTAAGCACAGACACATTTATCCGTTAGTTAAACAAATATACACCAAGATAAAGACACCCTAATGAAATGCACTATAAAACATATTTTCACACACACACACACACACACACACACACACACACACACACACACACACACACACACACACACACACACACACACACACACACAGAGTGAAAAAGCCACCCACAGAGAGGGAACTCAGGCTGAGTGAGAAAGCCACGGGATGGGGTCAAGGCCTCATAAAGTCACTGTTTGTGTGTGCCGACTCCCCAGCAGATAACTGCAGCGATGCTTGTCTGCTCATGACGGGAACTTAAAAGGCTCCCCTCCACCCTTCTGCTCTACACTTGTCCCTCGCCCCCCTTCAGCCTAAATCCCACCCTCAACCCTATCCATGAGCTTCTCAAGGCATATGTGCAGGAACAGTATGGGCCTCTCCTCTGGGATGGGCCGATGAGAACTGGCAGCTGTAGAGATTACACCAAAGTATACTGTATTTATATGAAAACACATACGCACATCTATACACAAACATACATACATTGATATACAATCATTACATTATACTTAGCTGATGCTCTTACCCACAGCGACTTACAGTTATTTAGGTACAGGGTTTCAGTTACAGTCCCTGGAGTAATGTGGGGTTACATGCCTTGCTCAAGGGCACTTCAGCCATGGATGAAGGTGCAGGAGAGCACTAGTTGTTTACTCCCCCACCCTTCCTACTGGTACGGGATTCGAACCTACAACCCTCCGATCCCAAGACCAACTCTCTAACCACTATGCCACAGCTGCAAATGTACAGACACTCAAACACCTGTGCATGCACACACACACATACAAGCAAACACACACACACACACACACGCACACACGCACGCACGCACACACTAATGTAACACTGTGTTTCTCTGAAGTCTGGTTATCACAAAACACACCCACCTACCCACACACCCCCACAAACACACAAAATATTTGTATTGTGCTCATCACGTTTTCTCCTCCACGTAGCAAATCTAGCCCACCAGGCCAGTCTTGGCCCACCCAGCTTCTTTGTCTTCCTCTTTCAGCTTCATTTCTTTTCCATCTCACTCATAAAACAAATAATGAAATAGAAGGCAACAAAAAATGTTCTCACAAATCCCAACCACAAAACAAATAACACACGTCAAATCGAGACCGAGGCATAATAGATCAAATTACAAATGTATCAATACACAGCTGCATCCGCTGTGTGTATGCGTGTGCCTGTGTGTGTGTGTGTGTGTGTGTGTGTGTGTGTGTGTGTGTGTGTGTGTGTGTGTGTGTGTGTGTGTACAACATGCATCTTTGCATTTGTGATGTGTGTGAATGTTGCTGTGCTAATAGGAGTGTTTGTGTGTGTGTGTGTGTGTGTGTGTGTGTGTGTGTGTGTGTGTGTGTGTGTGTGCGTGTGTGGGTGTGCGCGCGTGTGTGTGTGCGCGCGCGTGTGTGTGTGTGTGTGTGTGTGTGTGTGTGTGTGTGTGTGTGTGTGCGCGTGTGTGTGCGCGTGTGTGTGCGCGTGTGTGTGCGCGTGTGTGTGCGCGCGCGCGTGTGTGTGTGTGTGTGTCTGTGTTTGCTCGCATGCATTTGCAGGAAGGTGTCATTATGTGTTATGAGATGGGCATCAACCTCACTATTAAGGAGGCACTGGTAAGGTATTTGAATGTGGTATCTTCATCTTCAATCTGTGATATCTTCATGTGGCTTAAAAAGACTGCAGCTCCCACACTGCTGAGGTGCTGCTTTGCCTGCCTGAGGGTTGAGCCAATGTAAAAACCACAACCCACCCTAGCAGGGCGGAGAATCTAAATACAATATAAAAGCCTCGCTTAAGCAGGAAATCATTAACATTTTTTTTCTCTTGTTTCCAAAGCGGTTCTGTGCACGATGAGAAAGTAAAAATGGAGGGGGAGTTGACAAAATGTAGCCGAGCTTTTTAAGTTGAGAAGAAAAACAAAGGGGAAAAGAAGTCAAATATAGACAGAAGGCTGTTCTCTTGAGTAAAACTGTTTGAATAGGAGTGTAATGCCTAACTGAATGACTGTCTAGTCTGTTCTGTGCTCTGCTGTTTCGTGTATGGCTTCATCTGCTACTGTCAAGAAGCGGACCAGATGGAACCGAATGCAATCAATCAGTGCAACCAAAGCATGACCAGGCACACGAGTGTGCCGCATGTCATATTGCAAACACATGCTTATGCTGGAACAGTGGTGCACCCCAAGGATGGACAACACAGTTCTGACCCGACCTGACCCAAAACCTGGGCCAGAACCTGTAATTTGGCACCAGGTGCGGTTTTGATTACCGGAGTCATCGTACTGACTTCCTGTCCTTTACACCGTCCTCTGGGCTTGCCATAGGGATGATGAACGGCCTGTCTGGGCCTGGCCTGGTCAGGGTGTGTGAGTTGAGTAATAAGGGGACATGTGGCGGTGACATAGACAGATGCCACGTCTGTGTGGACACATTGTCATCTTCATTGGCTTCACGTGTTGTCTGCCAGAGTGTCCGCTGTCCCGGCCACTATTCTCTCTCCCCAGAGTACCAAGCTCCCACCTTTGAAACAGGATGTGAGAGCATTTTGGAAGGAGGTGACGGTGGGGAGGGTCACCCACAGAGAGGCCCTGTCTGGCAGGGGCAGAGACAGGAGAGTGTCTAGACAGCTGTCGGTGGTTTCCGTGGAGACGCGAGTGGCATATGACAGTGTTCTGAGAATAGACTGGAGCAACAGGAGGGACGGCTGGAATGGGCCGACCATCAGACTGCCATTTGGTCCAGGGTGGCTTTATCCACTCCAGAATTGGGCCATATTAGGGCCAGTGTAGCCTCTGGAGTGCATGTATTCAGGATTAAAATAATTTCTTCAACAATAAATAAAAAAAAACACAGAGCATTTAAAAATGATTGCCTTTGTTAGCTAATTTAAACACACGTCACTTGCTCAGGAGTGGGACTGACATTTCAAACTGCTAAGCGCTTCCTGAAAAATCACACACACACACTCTCTCTCTCCCTTTCTCCCTCTCTCTCTCTCTCTCTCTCTCTCCCTTGCACACACACACACTTTCTCTCTTGCTCTTTCCTCCATGCACTAATTAGCACAAATTAATTTTGAAGGAGCCTGCTTGCATTTTGGTAAATATTAGAAAATTGCCTACATTACAGACTGACTCCCTAACAGCACTGCATATCCCTGTTGTGACAAACGTCACCACTAATATGCACTCCATGGATATGAATCTAATGCTTCAGGTCACTTGTGCTATTCCATCGAAAGGCCGACAATTCAGCCACTCAGTCAGCAGACATTCGCTGGAAAAGGAGCCAACCAATTAATTATGTGAGTGTGGATTAATGTGTTCTTAATTTGAGTGCGCAAGCACCATTAATGAGCTTTGCTGTTTGAAGACAGCACTTGAAAAAAAATAGGCACGCTCACTCCCTTTCATTTTGTGTAGATAGAGAGAAGCCTGAGGGGGCGTCCTGCTGAGCTAAAGACTAGGGAATGAATCCGAATGAAATTTAGACCGATTTGATCTAATTGTACATGCACATTAATGTTTATGTTGATACATTACATTTGATTTATGATTGCTGCTTTAATGAATCTGTTAGAGATTACAGCAAACACAAAATGAAAATGAGAAATTATGAAGAATGGTTAAGATAATGAACAGCACAAAGGCAGATGCAGTTATGCTATGTGATGTGTGCTCCTGTGATTCACTTTATGGTGTTTGCCTCTTAGCAAAAAGAACAAAAACAGCAAGAGAAATCTTTTTCTATTGTACAAATGTGACTTATTTGGCCATTTCTGGCTGTGGTGTTAGACATAGAGTGGCAGTGTGTGTACTGTATACTGCCAAGGTTATATCCACATCTGTGAGAACATCTGTGTCTTATAGATTCATACTGTATATTTTTTCCTAGGGCTTGCTCAGACCTTAGACTTGCTCTTGTGGTATGTAACTATGCAATACTATTATCACATCCATCCTGTAAAATGTCATAACAACTAAATCTGTGTGTCTGGGGTGTCTTTTAATCAAGGTTTTAGTTGCAACTCCTTTGTTTAACTGAAGAAACACCTAGCCGAGAAAAGGCTACTGCAATGCCCATATCGGCCCAGTTTAGACTGACATTGCAGTGTCTGGCCTTCAGTATATAAATAAACAAAAAAGCAAAAAAAAACAAACAAAAAAAAAAACAGCAAAGCTCCCAATCTGAGAGAGGGCTGTGGAATCCTGTATAACGATGTGGACCTGTGAGGTAACAGCGCCCCATTAAGCCGCGTGTCCCTGACCTCATTGCCAGCTGACATTCTTGTGACAGGCCCTGGCATCCCTCCATGGGCAGCGGGCCACTGCAGAACACCGGGGGTCTAACTAGGTCTGATGGTTGGGCTGGCACCAGGTAGACCATGCCGCTGCCGCCACAGCAGAGGCGCCAGTGCGGGTCACGGGTGACTGGCAAGGGCAACTCGAGTTGCTTAGCAACACACATGCCAAAGCCAGGTGGTATAGCTCTTCACATAATAATGAGGAAAAAACAACATCAACACAGCAGGGACAGGATCTTGATTGTGACCACTGCAGTGGTTTGCAAGACGGTAAACAGTGGTGTGACGATCAGACAATGAGTTTGGGATGCCAGTGACTAAGATTGTTGTTGTTGATGATGTTGATGTTGTCAGCTGTGTCTGTGTCTCATGTGACTCCCTGTTACCCCCCCCACTCTTTCTCTCTCTATCTGTCTCTCTCTCTCTGTCTGCCTGCCTCCTTCCCTCCATCTCACCTACACCCCCCCCCCCCCCCCCCCCCACACACACACTTTCGATTTCAGTCTCTTTCTCTGTCTCTCTCTCTCTGTCTGTCTGTCTCTCTCTCTCTCTCTCTCTCTCTCTGTGGACAGGACAGGTTGCTGCAATCCCAGGTCCCCGTACTGTTCTAATTAGAGTAATTGGAGTCAGATGATGGCAGCTTAATTGGAAAGGAATGCAGACAGGGCTACAGGCCTTTTCCGCATGGGAACGTCAGCTGGCAGAAAAGTCAGTGTGTGAGAGACAGCTGATGAGGAGGAAAAAAGAGGGGAATGGCTAGGTAGACAAACAGAATAGACACAGGAAGAGGAAGAGGGAGATGGAGAGAGAGAGAGAAAGAGAGAGAGAAATAGAGAGAGAGAGAGACAGAGACACAGAGAGAGAAAGTGAGACAAACACAGCGATAGAGTGAGTGGATATATATAGATCAGAAGAGGTAAAGAAGGTGAAAGAGAACTGAATGTAAAAAAAAGGATGCTGGTGATTTTTTAGTCAACAGGGGTCCAAAGTAGAGGCCTAAAATAGCAGCCTCATCCGTCACCGATCAGGGCCTGGTGTGCTTCAAGTGTACCATGGAGGTCAGATCACCTTCCCTTTAAAACCTGAGTTATGCTTAACCACACATCTTGGAGAGAGCATGTGCAGTTTAATGTTTCTCCTTTGGCAAGGATCTTTGAGGGTGTCCTTGGGTGTGCTAACAAATAAACAGATAAATAAAGATTCATGTCAGACAGACATACATGCCATTCTTTTCTCAGTTGAAACCCACTAACACTCAATTGTCGAAGAGTGGGATGGATAAACTTTATGTGTCCCTTCACAGGAAGCAAACCACAGTATGCTGAGTGTCACTGAAAGCACAGCACTTTTGTCATCTCTCTGGTAAAATCATTTTCAAGAGCCCAAAGAACATCACGACACAGAGAAACAAATACTTGATCGTGACTTTAGCTTGGCACTGCAGAGAGGAGGCTGAGATTTAGACATGTGAAGCTACATCTTCAAGTCTGACACGTTCTCAGCTTGCCTTTTTTCTCTGCAACACCCAAGGTCATTAACCACACATCCAGCTTTTGCATATGCATTTACAAACCCCAAGTGATTTATGCAGTACTCCATCACATGGGCTGCAAGAACACTTTTTGGTGCAAGAAGAGGGTAAATGGGCAAATTTGATAGTAGGCGTGA
Source organism: Coilia nasus (assembly GCA_027475355.1). Classification (NCBI taxonomy): domain Eukaryota; kingdom Metazoa; phylum Chordata; class Actinopteri; order Clupeiformes; family Engraulidae; genus Coilia; species Coilia nasus. The sequence continues at coordinate 5,406,090 of CM050201.1, read as the reverse complement.
AATACTATTGAGGGCTTTGGCTCTATGGGAGCAGCACAACTGCAGGGTTTGATGCAAGTAAGATGCGCAATGACTCAGAAGCAGCTGCTGTCTAAGGCAGAGCAAACGAGATGAATTGCATGTGCGTAATGGCAGCTATACACATTGGTTTCCATTAAAGATCCCCTTGAATTAATCTAACACAGTTCTTTGATGTTTTAAAAACAGAATCTGTGACATACTTTGGTCAAATGCCCTGAGGGATAAAATGTACAGCTATATTTCAACTTCATTTCAACTCTATTTTAACCGAATGATCTTATTTAAGTGATATAGTGATCATAGATACTCCAGAGACCAACGTTTATGTCCACAAGCCATAACAATGTGATACTATATAATATGACCCCCTCAAAAGCACCCAGGCACTATGGCTGAATGACACATACTTCCCAGACTAGATCAAGGTGCATTACAGCAGTGAGTCATGTAGAGTTTTAACATGGAGAATATTTCTCATGCATGACGTAAGCATTTCTCGGCAGTATTAGACAGTAAGAAGATATTTGGATATTCCTAGCACAGGTCTAGTCACGGACACGGAGGATTAACTGCATGTTTAGATGGATCAACGTTCTGTTATCACTTTCCAGATAGTTCATCAATGATGTATGACCACACTCATTTTGTATATGTAGCCAATATTACACAAAAGCAAATTCTACATAGAAAAATAGGTCTGGCGGTAACAGTGGTATGGCAACAACATTAACACACACGCACACACACAGACAATGAAAGAACAGCAGCTTAAAGATGTAGACACTGGGCACAGTTAACTCATCCATTATGTCTGGATCAAACTGACTGGACTGACAAGAGGCACTGTAACTCTCCACACCAGTAGGTGTACTAAACATTTGTTTCTAGACGGAGCTTTTCAGCATCTTTCCTACTCGTGTCTTCCTCATTGGGTGCTGTCAGGGTGGGCTGGAATCACTAGCACATACCAACACTGGTCCTACTTTGTGTTTGAGAGAAGCATCTGTTCTTACCACACACACACACACACACACACACACACACACACACACACACACACACACACACACACACACACACACACACACACACACACACACACAAACACATGAATGAACACACACGCCGCATACACACCACCACTTTGTGTAGAAGATAAGCATCTGCACTGCTTACTCAGATCAAAGATCGATGGGTAGCCTTGATCTTTCTTTCTTACTTTCTTTCTCACCTGCTTCTCTCTCTGTGCCTCAGCTCTCTCTCTATCTCTATCTCTATCGCTCTCTCTGCCTCAACCCCTCTCTCTGTCTTACTTTCTCTTCATCTCGGTGCCTGGCTTGCATGCCAGTGTCTTCTCTGGCCTGCAGCTTGGCATGGTGAAAATACTTATTCCTACTTTGTTGTTCATCTCTTCAGTATAAATGCACTGGGAGAATTAGATTTCCTTCAGAGAGTGTGTGTGTGTGTGTGTGTGTGTGTGTGTGTGTGTGTGTGTGTGTGTGTGTGTGTGTGTGTGTGTGTGTGCATATTTGTGTATGTGTGTTTGTGTGTGTGTGTGTGCACTTGTGGGTGAACAATGTGCGTGCATTTTCTTTTTTTTGGACTACTCTCTCTCTCTCATAGTACCGCTTTGTTGAGGAATGTAATTACTATGTCTCCCTAGTGACTTGTAAGAAAATAAATGAATAAAAAGAAGCAAAATATATCATTAAATTTCACGGGCATGTTTTATTTCTCACTCTGTATGGTTATAATCATCAGCTCTTTCAGCCTTAATTCTCAAGGAAAATGTTTATTTACCAGGAACAAAAAGAGTAAAAAAAAAAAAAAAGCTTAAAATCCCTCTTCAGCCCCCACACAGTGATGCAGTGTGCTCGCTTTTTTAACGAGCATAACGTGGATTCAAGGTCGGTCCAGAGGAGAGGCGGCTAATTAGATGTGCGAGGGGGAGAGTGCTGCATTTCTAAACGTGTGGCGTGCAGGTCAGGCTTCCTCTGCATAACCTCTCGACCAATCACGGCGGCTTCTCTCAGAGCAATTAGCCAATGGCGACACGTCGTGTCCCTCATCTCGTGCCAAAGCAGGTGTCTCCTCCAGGGAACTCGTGTCTGTGTGCCACATTTAATGAATAAGGTCAGGGAGCACGGCGCCACCGAGAGAGAGAGCTTATCGTTCACACACTTGAGTGTGATAATACCCTTTAAAGTAGTGGGTTGAAAGTAAGACAAAAAGGCAACTAAATTCCTTTTTAGTTGAGAGAGCACATATGCACACACACACACACACACACACACACACACACACACACACACACACACACACACACACACACACTTGTGGGTATGTCAGCATAATCTCATTTGTATATCTATGCATGCATGCACTAATGTACTGATAGCTAAGTTTATGTGTACATGTTCATACATAGCTACTGATTCTTCTCTGTGTGTCGTCCAGTAGACATTTGGGTGTATGTGTGTACGTGTGTGTGCATGTGCGTGTGTGTGTGTGTATGTGTTTGTGTATGGGTGGGTGTTAGTGTGTGTGTGTGTGTGTGTGTGTGTGTGTGTGTGTGTGTGTGTGTGTGTGTGTGTGTGTGTGTATGTGTGTGCGTGCATGTGTGTGTACATCCATGAGTGCAGGTAGTGTGAGACGTCCTGCTGTTAGAGCTCCTCTCTGGCTGATCCGCGGAAGCCTTACCAGGTCAGACAGCTACTGCTGGGGCCGACAGGGCTTCTGGCCTCTCTGCCCTTCCAACTCTACACACACACGCATACACACACACACACACACACACACACACACACACACACACACACACACACACACACACATCTACCCACTCCATCCACCACAGACCTCCATCATACCTAGCCCAAATCCTCTACCTGCCTGCTTTAGCTGGTTGCCTTAACCCCACACACATCTCTTTCCCTCTCCTGCCTGCACCTGTATTCATCTCTTCCTAGCTCTATCTCAACCTTGTTAAGGCTAGCATGTGTCACTTGACTATGGAAATGATGCAGTGTGTGTGTGTGCGCGCGTGGGTGTGTGTGCGCGCGTGGGTGTGTGTGTGTGTGTGGGTGTGTGTTTGTGTGTGTGTGTGTGTGTGAGTGGGTGTGTGTGTGTGTGTGTGTGTCTGTGTGTGTGTGCGTGGGTGTGTTTGTGTGTGTGTGTGTGTGTGTGTGTGCGTGGGTGTGTGTGTGTGTGTGTGTAAGTGTGTCTTAGGAAAGGCACATATGTGTGAAAACCAAAGTGGTATGTGCTGCAGGGGTGGTGGTGGAGGGGGGTGTTGGTGGTGACACTTTGTATGAGTTATTACCGTACCACAGTTAACTGGGGGTGGTGTGTGTGAATGACACAGAGAGGAGAGACAGAGAGAGAGGGAAGAAGTAAAATAGAGAGAGAGGAGAACAGAGAGAGACTCTTGTGAGACTTTGTGCACATATGCACGCGTGTGAAGGTATTTGTGTAGAGTGTGTGTCTGCCAAGAAAGAAGCCTCTGGGGGCTAATTAGTCTTGGCGTTGAGTGGACATGCAAGAAGGGAGGGGGGGACGGGGTGTTTGGA
>CM050201.1:5390000-5392500 GCA_027475355.1 Coilia nasus | reverse complement strand
CTTACAACGGAGGGCTTAAAGGATTTCTGTGTGTGTGTGTTTGTGTGTGGGTGGGTGTGGGTGTGTGTGTGTGTGTGTGTGTGTGTGTGTGTGTGTGTGTGTGTGTTCCATTCACCTTTGTGTAAAGACTTGGCAAGGTTATTTAAAAGATCTTTGCTGGAGTACAGACAAGATTTGTTCCAAATGTTCAGTCTTTAATACTGGCCTTGTGTGTACTACAACTCTGTGAAAAAAAAAAAAAGTCAACACAACTACACACACATACAAAGACACACACTCAGGAATACACATACAAAAACACACACAAAACAGTCATCCATACACACACACACTCACACACTCACTCACCACACACACACACACGCACAAGCACACACACAACACCTACACTATCTGTCTACACTTTTTCTCCACTCTTAACACCACCACTTGTCTTCCTGTCCTGCCTTTCCGTAAACGAGGGCACACACTCACACACACACACACACACACACACACACACACACACACACACACACACACACACACACAAAGACAGAGAGTCAGCAATTCTTTCATTCATTCCTCCTTACTCCAGTTTTCCACCCTCCTCCTGCATTTTCACTCGTTTGCATTTTCCCCTTTTGCTCTGTTTCTCACCTCCTTCTCTGGCCCTGCCTTCTGCCTTCAACACACACACACACACACACACACACACACACTTGTCCCTGTACCCAGACAGCAGCACAGAGGCACCTGGCCAACTGGAGTCCCCTTTCTGCCATTCTCTTTCTCCTTCACCTCAGTTCCTCTACGCTTTTCTTTTCTTCCTCTCTCCCTCCCTAACATAATTCTATTCACAGCGCACAGATCCTACTTTTTCTCTCATTTACTCACTCACGTGTACACGTGGTGGTGGGGTGTGTGGTTGTGTGTGAGATGTGTGCATTTTTAAGGGTTCTATGGCATTTTGTGCCTTTTTCTAAATATTATCTTTTCTGAATTTACTTATCTGTTTTTCTTTTAAAACCTCGATTAGTCTGTTTATCATTAATAGTTGCATGCTGTGCTCCAACAATGGTGCATGTGAATATTTAGGTCAAACTAGGTAAAATAGTGAAGCTGCAAATTATCAGGCTCCTTGTCCAAACCCACTCTTAATCTCCCTATACAGGGGGAGGGGGGACAGATAGATAGAGAGAGAGAGAGAGAGAGGGTATATTTTAGAGACACTATATTTTTTTATGTTTATTGATGGTGTATGCTGCATTTGTGTATTTGCATGTGCATCCGTGTGTGTGTGGGTGTGTATCTGGTTGTGCATGTGTGTGCATGTGTGTGTATTTGAATGGGTGTTTCTGTGCATATTTAGGTGTGTTTTCATGCGTGTGTGTGTGTGTGTATGTGCGCCTCTATGTGTGTGTTTGGGTGCGTGACTGGGTGTGTGTTCATGCATGTATGTGTTTGAGTATGTGTGACCCTACGTGTGTGTTTAATATAGCTGGAGATGAGCTGGCGGTTACGCATGTGCGTTCCAGGGCCATGATCAATTACACAAGTCTACTCCAATCTGCCGCATAAATGTCAGCTCATTGCCCAAATACACGACTCCATTTGCATCTATTTGCCTTAATAGGGAGCCCAGTCCTCCCCCCACCGTCACCTAACTCCATGTTAGCAGAGGAGGAGAGAGATGGAGAGACTCAGCCCAGAGAAAGAGGAGTGCATGGACCTAGGAGGAGCAGGCCTAATGGTGTTTTGATGAAGGAATTTATCTCCGCTATTTCAACAGCAATATTAGTCACTAGTGTAGTGTGAGAGGCAGAGAGAGTGGCACTGCTTGGATGAAGATGTGCAGACCGTTTGTTTGCCGGCTGTCAGACTCGTCTGTCAGTGCTTGTTTAAATGGTTTCTTTAATGAGGAGGAGAACGGGAGAATTATTTTTGTGTGTCTCATCACATTGGAGATCATGGTTTCCAAGTAATACGGGTTAAAAAACAAAAAAAGAGGAGTTAAGGTTAACTACCACAGGGACCGCCTGCTTTCTGTCTACCTTTCCCAATGTCTTTCTATCTCTCCTTTACTCTCTCTATTTCTTTTACACACACACACACAGGCACGCACGCATGCACGCATGCACGCACGCACGCACGCACGCACGCACCCACGCACGCACACACACATACACACAGCTCCTTACAGCAAACAGGGCAGGAGAGAGAGGCAAGAACACCAAGGAAGGCTGAAGGCAGTCAACAGTCAGAAAGACACAGCTGGGCTAGAGATTAGCCTCTTATGTTTTAAACATAGAGCACCTCTACCCAGCCAACAGGGGAGAAGACAGAGAGAGACAGAGAGAGAGAGAGAGATAGAGACAGAGAGAGAGTAAGCAAGAGATACAGACAGAGACAGGGAGCAAGAGATCAAAGATGGAGAGGCTTCAACAAAAGAGTGAGAGAAGGAAAGCAAGGGGGCAGCAAAGGACAGAAATAAAGGGAACGAGAAATATGAGAGACAGAG
>CM050201.1:5360000-5385000 GCA_027475355.1 Coilia nasus | reverse complement strand
TGCCAGATGAGAAATAATGCAGTGGAGTGACGAAGGGATGGTGTGTGTGTGTGTGTGTGTGTGTGTGTGTGTGTGTGTGTGTGTATGTGTGTGCAGCGTTCATCATAAAGAGGCCGGGGTTCCTGCGCGCATCCCTGAATGCTAACTCAATCTGGCTCGCGATGAGCCGAGCGGGAGTGATCGTTATTCAAGATGGCAGCAGCTCCCAGCCCACCGTCTGTTTCTGTCCTCTCCCAACCCACCCCCATCCCCACCCACCCACCCACCCACTCCCCCACCCACCTTCCACCAAGCACGGGCTGAGGGGGCAACAGGGCCGAGGCGGAGGGGCTCGACTGAACCCGGCTCAGAACACGTCCTGCCTCATCCGACCTAGAGGCCACATAAAACGCTTACAAGCTATTAAAGCCACACTTCCTCTCTCTTTTTTCTCTTCTTTCTACCTTCCAGTTACGTACTGTATCTCCTGGTGCACATATGTTTAATCCATGACTTACAGGCCTTGCGCTTGGACAGATGATAAAGGATTGGTTATGAAGTGCCAAGACTACAGAACTAGTCCCCCAAGGTTTGAGAGTCCAAGAATCAAGCTCCATCTCACCTGTGGGCAATTATGCATATGTTTATAGTATTACCTACATCCAGGAAGGCAAGGCATACTCTTTAAGCTACCATTTTCCACATCTAAAAGCCCATCATGTGGCACTGAGTATGGTAAAATGTAGCACATGCTAAAAAGCAAGAAAGTACACCACACAAAGTGACTTTTGCGACTTCTGGTCGTCGGCCATATTTACATTGCTTAGTTGATTATGAGATACTCTCTGTAATTGGTTTCGTCGCGTCGGCACTCACTGAAAGAGGAAATTTCCATTCTGAAGGATTTCCGTGAAATATCATGTTTGGTTACTGTGCGGCCCCTCAGTCAGTAACAAAGTCTTTCTGAGTCATTACAACAGAATGACGTAGGCGGGCTACGCAGGAAATCACTGTAGCGGCCTGGGACCACTTACACAAACAGTGTCAAGTTTCGTAATGTGAAATTGAAAAGATGTGATGCTGTTTGACGGCTAAGTCTGTGGCTAGTTTGAGGCACTCTGCCTAATGAAGGAAAGTGGTGCAGAGGTGTGGGGTGAGGGGGGAGGAGAGAGAATGTGATTATGGACAAAAGGGAAGAACAATACTAGTCACTGTTTTCCAGATTTCAGGATGTTGTCAGCTTTAGCTTTCATTCATTCATTTATTTCCATTCCTTTTTTTCTTTATTCTTTCTTTCTTTCCTTCTTTCTCCATCTCCCTCTTTTTTTTGTTTTTCCACTATCACTTCCTCGGCTGTCACAATCCTAAAGAAAAGCCATCTGTTTCCAATCCTGCAGCTCCAGACAGAACACAACAAAAGACAAACAACAGATGTACGTGGCTGACACTGGACACATGACTACATAAACGACATAAACACACACACACACACACACACACACACACACACACACACACACACACACACACACACACACACACACACAAATACACATACACACAAATGCACATACACACAAACACAACAGAACACACTTAACACACTTGTAACATACACAACAGAACAGAATGACACAATTTTACACAGACAATGTACAAAAAACTCACAAAAACTTCATGAACCTTGAAAAATATGAGGATAAAATAACTTAAAAGATCTAAGACAAAACACACCTGCTCTCCCTTTTTCTCCCTCTGTCTCTTAAAGTAGACACAAAGACACACACACACACACGCACACGCACACGCACACACACACACACACACACACACACACACACACACAAACCAACAACAAGATGGGTGCAGCAAGCCAAAAAACACAGAGGGACAAATAAACAAAACAAAAGAACAAAGGCACGAGACGGCAAAGAGATAACAAAAACTCATCAAAGAGAAAGCAGCGGTGCAGCACGACCCAGACTAGGGGCAGACTAAATATTGACACAAGGCTAAAACATTCAACTAACGTAGATCCAACTGTGAAGAAACAGACAACTCAGAAGGGAAGAAAGCCTTCACTGTATTTACAATTACATCATGAGCCACAGGTTTCAGAGCCCAATGTCCGTTTACTTTAGGACTTCAAATGTCGCAATTAAATAAAAATAGTAAGTATTGTATAACTTAGTACACAATTCTCGATGTGACAGTGGTGTAATAACAGTGTTACTGAGAGACACAGGCAGACACGCAACTCGTTGAAACAGAATACACTGAAAACATGATTCATTCTATCACATCTGCATCTTCAAAGGCAAAATCTCTGTTGAACTTCTCAGTGAAAGTGGACCCAAGCAAGGCTTGTTATTTTGTGTTTTTACTGTAAATGCATGGCCTGACCCCTTGCTGTAAAAGCAACTCTTCCATTTCCGATCTGTGTGTCTGTGTGTCACTCGAGACCTTGTTGGCTGTTTTCGGAAGACCCTAGAGACTCTGTGTGAACCGAGTCGGCACAGACATTTTTATTGTAGGATAATCTCACAGCAAGGGAGCAGCAGTATCTGCCCTCTCCATCTCCTCTTCATCCCCACCCCATTCTTCAGCATCGTCTGAAAGCGTCTATTCGATCTATTTGGTGCTGTGTGTGTCTACGCGGGTGTCTGTGTGTGTGCGCGTACAGCCATGCGTGCATGTGTGCGTGCGTTGTTTGTTTTACTAAGTGTGAACGTACATTTCTATGTGTGTTTGTTCCAGTCTTTAGCTGTGTGGGTATATGCGTTTGTGTATGTTTGGGTGCGTGTGAATGTGCCTGCACATGGCTGTCAACGTGTGTATGTGTGTGTGTTTGTAAATGTGTATCTGTCTGTTTGTGTGTGTGTATGTCAGTGTGTGTGTGTTTGTGTGTGTACATGTGTGTGCCTGTGTGAGTGTCTGTTTGTGTGTGTCTATGTCTGTGTGTGTGTGTTTGTACGCAAGTGTCTGTGTGTGTGTGTTTGTGTGTGTCCATGTATGTGCCTGTGTGAGTGTGTGTGAGTGTGTGTTGTGAGGGCCTAGCTCACGTGCTGCTGGGGAGGAAGCCACCCAGTGTGAGCGGCTGAGCAGCAGCGAGGAGTCGAGGGCCCCCACGCCGAGTGCTAATTACACCAACATCTGTCCCGCCCCCGAACTGCTGACTGGCCCTGCCTCTGACCGAGCGCCTAATGACACTGGCTACACGTGTGAAGCGCCTCTCCCCTTTTCCACCACCTCTAACGCCACTATCACTCCTCTCTCTCGCTGTGTCTCTCTCTCTCTCTCTCTCTCTCTCTCTCTCTGTCTCTTTCTATTTTGCCCTCTGTCCTTCTTTTTTATTTTCCCTCTTTACCATTCTCACTTCTTTCACTCTTTCCTTTCTTTTCCTCTCTTCTCTCTCTCCCTTCATCTTCCCAGCCCTGTAACAAGCCATCAAGGTGCACTGGCTGGGAGGGAAGGTTGTGTGGGGCAGATGCTTCATAGAGCTTCGCTGCCTTTCCTGACGACCTTGGTTCTGGGGGAGCTGCACTTTTTGATAGGTGAGTGGAGTCTAGAAAGAAAGAGAGAAGAGAGAGCAAGAGAGAGGGGTGGGGGTGGAGAAAGAGAGAGGGAGGGAGGAGGATAGTGAGAGAGAGAAAGAGAGAGGGAGAAAGGGGAGATAGTGAGAGAGAGAAAGAGAGAGAGGGGGGGGGTGAAGAAAGAGAGAGGGAGGGAGGCGGATAGTGAGAGAGGGAAATAGGGGGATAGTGAGAAAGAGAGAGACAGAGACAGGGAAAGAGAGAGAGAGAGAGAGACAGAGAGAACTATGCAGGAGTTCTATTTGCCTGTCTGTCAGCAAGTAAGTCAGGTTGGTTGGAGGAAGGTGAATGAAATGGATTGTCATGTAGGGGGGAAACCGCGTCAGGGGATTTTTCTGTAGCATTGCACTCAGCTTGTCTTCTATACATTAACTGACATGGCATGCTGACATTGGCAATTACCCTGTTACAAGGGATTAAAGGTGTCAAGAAACAGTGCACTGTATGTGTACGCACACAAATACTGTTAGATGCATACATATAAACGCATACACAAGCGACAGCCATACACACAAACACACTCTCACAAACGTGTGTGCACACACACCCACAATTACACACAGACCCACACAAGCCACACACTCAAAAATACTCACACACACACACATGTACACACAGACACAGACCCACACACGCACCCACAGACACACTGTCACAGTGGCATTTAAAATGAAAGTGGGCTCAGCTGAGGAGACTTCAGACCAGATCCTCATCCCTCATTACCCAGAATGAATGTGGCCATGTCCACATCTGGGCCATCAGGAGGGTCCCTCTGACACGCCACAGCCCGCTCGCCTGCTCTCTCTGCCAAGCTGGCCCATCACTGCTCACCCCTCATATGATTGAAGCCCCAGGAAATGGGAACTGTCAGCGCAATTCAACATGGCATGGCTGTGATAGTCATTAGAGGTCCACAGAGAGAGAGGCAGAGACAGAGAGAGAGAGAGAGAGAGAGAGAGAGAGAGAGAGAGAGAGAGAGAGAGAGGAGAGAGAGGGAGAGAGAGGATAAAGACTGGGAGATACAGAGTGGAAGGAGGATGACAGGAATGAGAGAGGAAAGACATGGAGAGACGATTGTGTAAGATGGAGAGGATGAGGGAGAGGAGGAAGATACATAGAGAGGAAGAAAAGAATGGTGAGGATCTATCTATCTATCTATCTATCTATCTATCTATCTATCTATCTATCTATCTATCTATCTATCTATCTGTCTGTCTGTCTGTCTGTCTGTCTGTCTGTCTGTCTGTCTGTCTGTCTGTCTGTCTGTCTATCTATCTATCTATCTACAGTATCTGTATCTAATAGATTTCACTTCTGAAACTCTCACTATCTATGAATCCCCATTTTTTACTCTTTATCTTTCCAAAAGATTTTTTTTCTGTCTGCATTGGCGACATAAATCAATTTCTGTGTTGATTCTTTCCTCTAGACTACCACTTTATTCATCCTTTATTCATTCAATTTCCATAGAATTATTTCGTTGTTATTTATCTGTCTGTCTGTCTGTCTGTCTGTCTGTCTGTCTGTCTGTCTGTCTGTCTGTCTGTCCGTCTGTCTGTCCATCTGCCTGTTTACCTTGGACATAACATCATTGGAGCTGTAACAGCACCAGATGCCTCATGTTTACTGTTTCTAGTAAAATGCTAATTTTAACCAGCTGTCCACAGGAGCTTCTTTTTTAACATTCAAAAAAGGCCAAAATGTACGAAAGTAAGACAGAAAGTAAAAAAGCATAAGATACAATACAAAGTAGTAAATTTTGTTTTTCTTTGAACAGAGATCGATGAAACCAATAGATGTTAAAGAGCCTCTGAATGTGAGTGTGCTGTTCAACATACTGCTGGTCCATCCTTTTCTGCTGGTCCATCCAATGGGAAATCTCCATATAGATCTTGTATTTATACAATTTCTCATTAGCCTATAACAGTGCTAGCAGCCCTGCATACTTCATTTAATTTTGTACAGAGGGTCTGGCTATAATAGTGCAGCTTTTCGGCAGGTTTTATGGGTATATTATTCACTAGCCCATACCGTAGATACAAGGCTTTCATATGTGCCGGTTGTATTTGTGCTTCTCTCTGCTAGTCTACAGTACTGGGGCCTGTCTGCTTAAGCAGCTCACGCTGATTAATTCCTTGCGGGCTTCCAGAGCTTTAAACTGTCATTTTCACTGCAGCCTCACTGTCAGTCACGGCCCCAAACGCGAACAGACCGAACATTGGCTGCGCGGGATATTAGCATTAAATCTTAATTACCCAGGGAGGGTTGTTTAGAGGCGCGTTTTGTGTGTGTGTGTGTGTGTGTGTGTGGGCTGGTGAAGGTGGAGAGAATGTAAACTGGTGAAGACATATCTGACGGCAGAGGGTGTAATTCGTCTATGTGGGGCGGAGCAGGAGAAGGAGTGGGCTGGTGCGGAGCAAAGTGACTACCTTAATCATGTTATCAGTCCTACCGTATTAACACACACAGACACACAGACACACACAGACACACAGACACACAGTGTCACTTCTGTGATCTGCACAGCCAGAGGCTATCATTTCAAATGCACAGTATATCAATGCTAAGAATGTGCGCGTGTACATATTCGAATGTGTCTTTGTATCCCTGTGTGTGTGTGCGCGCGCGTATGTGTGTATGCATGAAATTGAGTGTGTTTGTGTGTGTGAGAGAGTTTTCTGTGCGTTTGTATTTGTATTGTGTGTGTGTGTGTGTGTGTGTGGGGGGGGGGGGGGGGGGGGTGGCATATGTTTGTGTGTGCATAGATATGCAGGCATGTAATTAGGTGCATGTTTGTGTGTCAGTGTATTTGTGTGTGTGTGTTGGTTGGTGTATATGCATGCACACGTGTATGCCTGTGACTGTGCATATGTGTGTGTGCATTCCTATTTGCAATTTATCGACCCCCCACTCACCCACACCCACACACTCTTAAAGACCCCTTTGCATCCCATTGTCATGCAGTGCTGATTGATATGCTCTCCTCTCTTTCCAGGTAGCTCATTTTCCAGCCCTGCTGCCTGAAAGGTCACACAGTGGGAAGCCTTCTCCCTGTCACTCCAGTTGCCGCGCTCCACTTACCCCTGATGGACGCACTCACATGCACACACACACACACACACACACACACACACACACACACACACACACACACACACACACACACACACACACACACACACACACACTTATCCATGTCGAAAAGCACACTCACTCACACACACACACACACATGCTTAAATGCACACGCAAACACACACATGCTTGAACGCACATACACATACAAACACAAACACAAACACACACACACACACACACACACACACACACCGGTATCCTTGAGCTTGCTGTTGTCTTCAGCAATGAGGCATGTCTGTCCCCGTCTGCATCCCTCACACAGGCATCAGTAATGAGCGAGGGGTGCAGAGAGGGTGGCTGAGAAGACAGCAGGAGTGTTAACACAACGTATCAACGTACTTCCCCCACCAGCACCCCCATGTCCCCTACACCCTGCCCCTGTTATCCCATGTGTTGATACAGGCTGATGGGGTTGTGCAGAGGTGGAAAGGAGTAGCTTTAGAAGAGGTATAACATAACATAGGCCCAGTAATCAGTGTTCAGTCTTGGGTTCTGGGTGGGAAAGGCAGCTGGAACAGCTCTGGAGCAGGCCTAGGTCAGCAGGGGGACTAAGGGTGGAGGGGGGTTACTAGAACCTGTGTGTAATTATTAATGTAAATGTTTAGCTAAAAGTATATTTATTTTACTTCATATTAGTAACTTTTAAATGTGTCATTGCATCGTTTTATTAGTAGTATTAATCAATGTCTTGTGGGCCGGTTTTGATGAAAAATGCTTTAGTGCTCCTGTTTCAGGCTATTCTAGTTTAATAGAGGAGATGGAGAGGGGACCAGAGCTTCACAGGGGTTCACAGAGGACCCAGAGGTACGGGCCCAAAATGATTTTCTTTCAGGGGGCCCCCAATTTCTAGCAGCACCCCCATAGCCTGTACCAGGCTGGTTTTGGACAGGACCAGGGCTGCTACGACACTCAAGAGAGAGGATGTGTTACAGTGTGTGTGTGTGTGTGTGTGTGTGTGTGTGTGTGTGTGTGTGTGTGTGTGTGTGTGTGTGTGTGTGTGTGTGTGTGTGTGTGTGTCCATAATGTGCACAGACAGACTTGTGTAAGGGTATGTGGAAAATGAGAAAGAAAGAGGGGGCCGGGGGAGATAGGGAGATGGGGAGGTAGGAGAGGTAGAGATGGTGGCCATTGAAGAATTTAATCCCTCAGTTAATTGGGATGACTGATGATGACAAATTACAATGGCACGGTTAAATCCGGGCCTTCCACAGAAAACCATGGGAGAAGAGGAGAGAGAAAGAGGATCTGTAGTCAGCAGGATAGGGAACAGAGAGGAAGAAAGAAAGAAAGAAAGAAAGAAAGAAAGAAAGAAAGAAAGAAAGAAAGGAAGAAAGAAAGAAAGAAAGAAAGAAAGAAAGAAAGAAAGAAAGAAAGAGAGAGTGAGAGAGAGAGGGAGGCAGAGAAAGAGAGAGAGTGTGTGAGAGAGAGAGAGAGAGAGAGAGGCAGAGAGAGCGAGAGAGAGAGAGACAGACAGACAGAGAGAAAGAAAAAAGGGAAATGAAAGGGAGGAAAATGAAAGAGAGAGGCTTAAGGCTTACAGCAGCCTGCAGCATGCCTACTTTATCAATTTGGACAGATATGCAGTCTCTCTGTCTCTCTCACATTTTAATACAAAATTCTGTGTGTGTGTGTGTGTGTGTGTGTGTGTGTGTGTGTGTGTGTGTGTGTGTGTGTGTGTGTGTGTGTGTGTGTGTTGGAGAATTGTTTGAGATTGTGGCTAATTGCAGTGTTTTGGCTGCTGGGCTGCAGTTGGCGGTTGTTCTGGGTATTAGGACACAGTGGCCCGGTGGGAGATGGGAGTGGACGGTAGAGCGCGGGTAGCGTATACTGTGGCCATGGCTACACACTACTCCTCCCTCCCCACAGCCTCAGTGGAGCATTCCTCCACCCTCACAACACACCCCCTGGGATCAATGCAACACCCTTCACATGGGTACATGTGATTCATGCAACTGTGCAGCCTTTGAACTATCCCACCTACCATTCCATACCATATTCCCTTCTCCTGCTCCCCACCCTCAGTCTCGCGAATCTTCTCTTCATCAGAGGTGTAATAGTGCCACATTAATTAAACTGTTCAGAAAAACCTTGTGTGTCAGAGGAGTGAAACATGAATGATTTGCAGGTTTCCGTCTTGATTTGGGAATTACACTGGATAAATCCAAAACGTTTCCGGTCAGGGTGTGTATGTATTGTGTTTCCAGCAGTATAAATCAATTTATGTCAAATGTTTTTTAATTAGGAAAGACGTTATGAGTAAAGGTAGGATGATAGGATAAGGCAAAATAAGTTAGCTTAATGAATGAAATGCAGGCTTGCACCTATGTTGGTTTGTAGATAAAAAAAGTCAGTTCCTGGTCAGTGTTTGGATTTATTGTGTGTTTCCAGCAATATACAGAAAATACATGTTAGGCCAACAGTTACTAGGCTAAAGTTAGCTTAAACACACTGGTCATTGCCTGTTGTTTTGAATGGGTAGCTGTACCGTGGCGCACGACCTTGCGACGTGCACTTAAAAATGGCACACGCCATGCGCACTGACATCATTCTTACGTCACATTGTCGTGTGCACTGACAGACATGGTAAGTATAAACCCAGCTTAAATGTACAGTGTACCTAAAGGTATAGTGGGTAAAAAGACTATAACTGCATAACAACATATATATAACAAGTAGTTATGACACTGTAATAAACACAATCATGTCCGCCCCTGTCTCTTATTCCACTCTTTGCTCTCTCTCTGTCCTTTCATCTTCCTATACACTAATGGATGCCCCATGGCCACTGATAAAGATGGGTAACAGGCTCAGCGCAGTTGCCACATCAAAGAGATTTTAATAAGCGCACAGTTTGCCAGTTACCAGACCTGAAAGAGGTGTACTTCATGGAGCTTCAAAGGGAAAAACCACAGTGATGGTCATGCCATGCCATGCTATGCCAGGCCATGCCAGGCCACGCCAGGACAGGGCAGGATAGAATAGGCGAGGCTGGGCATGTGGATACTGAGGCAGGTCCTTGGCATCACCCTCACACCACTGCCAAGCCTCTGCAACGAAGTCCGTCCATTGGTTGTGAAACTCTGCGCCATTTCATCAAAAATAATCAAGCTGTTAAAAGTGACGTGCCTGACTGGGCCTCCACCTCTGTTTCGTTGGGGGGCAGCGCTCCTCCGCACACTAACCACAACGTGGACAATTGGCTTTGATTGCAGCTTTCACGCCTCTAAATGGGCACAAATAAGCACTTCCTTTCCCCACTCTCTGGGCACGGCTGGCCCCTTTACATCCGCCAGCGCTATAAAAGCATTATGTGTGATCGATAAAAGAGGGTGGGTGGGGGGGGGGGAGCAGTGATTAAGACTGTAAGGCAGGGGGCAGAGAGAGGAGGAGAGGATAGTAAATGCAGAGCCTTCCTCATGTGGTGCCTCCGATAAGCACTCTTCTAATCTGTTCTCTGCATTTAAAACTTCTCTCTCCCTCTTCCTCTTCCACCTCCTCCCCCTGCTGAGATGCTTTAGGGGGAGGTGGCAGGTGCGATGTCGGAGGGAGGCGAGGAGAGGTGTCAAGGCTGGTGGCCATTAAAAGTTTTTTTGGGGGGGGAAACATGATGTCTCCAGTGGGGCCACAGGAGGGTTCTTTCCATCCATGTCTCCCCTGCCATGTTTTACACACATACACGCATACACACACTCTCTCTCGCTCTCTCTCTGTCATACACAACAACTCTCTCTCTCTCTCTCTCTCTCTTTCTCTCTTTGATACACACACACACTTTCGTCCTCTCTCTCTCTCATCTATCCATCTTTCACTTTTTCTCAGTCCTTCTTGTCCCCCACCCCCTCCCTCATCTACAGTCTCCTGCCTCAAACTTTTCTTCATTAGCTAGAAATGACTGTCAGTGATGACATAGGTGAAGACAGCACCCCCCCCCCCTTTTTTCCCTGTCTCTCACCCTTCTTTTACCCCTTTCTCATTCCATCTATTCCTCCTTCTCTTCCTCTTTTGCATTTTCTCTCCAGCTCTAACTTTCTCTCCATCCCTCTTTTCTCTCATTTGGCTCTTGTTCTATTGCTCCAGTTCTTTTTCTCCCTCAAGTGACTTTGTCTTTCACTCTTTCTCTACATCCCTCCTCTCTTCCTCTCTCTCTCTCACTCCGATGCCTCGCTGCATGGCTCCGCTCCGCTCCGCAGAATAATTTACCGCACGCAGCGCGCCTGCCGATGATTGAAGTGTAATTAGAAAACCCAGACATGGGAAGCCATCAGAGGGCTGCAGTCAGATGGTCCATCTCTCTCTCTATCTCTCTGTTTCTCTCTCTCTCTCTCAATCTCACAGTATCTCTGCCACACCATCACTCAAAATGTCGGCTGTATCTTTTGCCCTTCAGAAGTGCCTCCAATCTGCCCCCACCCTCACCTGGTGCTGAGTAAGACGCCAGCGAGGCTTTGGACAAACAAGAACGGTGGAGAGATTGACTATATAGTTTGACTATACAATGTACGATTGAGTATACATAGTAGTATTATATATTTTACAGACAATGCACAAAAGTCATGTGCCACACCTTTTTGTCGAAAGTCATATATTAAACAACCTTTTGAAAATGTAACTTTTTATTTCCTTGTTTTTCTTTGACTGACATGTCACTTTTCCGACATTGTCTTCTGTTTTCATGCAGGGTGTCGTATTGTTTTTCTCTGGTTTTAAAAACAAGCCTTCAGTGTGCCAATTTACTGCTAGAAACACCTGCTACATATCACACGTTATATACAGACAGCAGCAAAACACTGATTCCTGCCAAAAGATGTCCTTCTGATACTAACAGGTAGGATGGACACCTCTTTTTCTCAAAAACACACGCATACACACACACACTTATACATACACACATACACTTTGCATCTCACTCTTCTTTCTCTCTCCATCCCTCTGTCTCACACTTACACACACACACACACACACACACATGTACATACATACATGCTGTCTGCATCCCTCTCTCTCACTCATTCTGCCTTTCTCTCTTTCACGCACACGCAACACACACACACACACACACAGATACACACACACAAACGCTTTGCTGACACCATATGCTTTGGGGAGGAGGCAACAGAGCTGAGAGCCTTCTCACACACACACCCAGCTATGCGTATACAGCTTTATTCAGTCACAGTGATGATCTCTTTCCATATGAGACTGCAGCGAGACACACAGCTGTGTCACTGGCATCACACAATCCCCTTGTAGCATTACCGTAACACACTTCACTCCTTTAAAGAGATACTATGCAACTTTGAGTGCTTTTCTGTCTCCAAGTGAATGGACACTGCCTATGCATGTGTTTTCAACTTAACTGGAGAATACAAAAGTAGTCATGTCCACCGAGGTAAGTAAAGTCAGAATTTCTTCAGAATTTAACTTGATCCTGCTTCTCCCGATATTCAAGACTTTGTAAGTCTGAGGGTTCTTGGATGGACAACCAAATATTGCAAGCGTGGTATTCTGTCCACAGGCAGCAGGGGCGGTGCAGAACGTCTTTATTCACCTGGTAATGACTCATTTAAGCATGTGTCGACTTGTGCAGATGTTAATTAACTCAAAAAAGTTGCACAGTCCTGCTAACACAGGGTTGCATTACCATAGTAAACATCTTCTTAAAACTCACACAGGTCCCATCACCCCCCCCAGAAACACTAACAGGACCATTAAGACCTCAGTCTGCCTCTGATGCCTGAGCACAGCTGGTATATGACCATGTACTATCCTAAAGTTCCAAATATGATTTGAAGTAGCATACAATTCATTATACTTCTGGCTACTTGATTGCTATTCAATTGTACATTGTTGTTTCGGTGTTTTCTGTAATTTGCTTTAGTGTCTTCTGAAAACCTTAACATATTCATGTATACATACCAGTACACAAGCAGCTGTATACAGCGACAGAGTGAGTGTGGTGACCGGCCATCATATGGATAACAAATTCCCTTGACGAAACACTTGACGCTGGCAGCCCACCAAACAAACACCTCCCTCCCCCACTCGACATAATGAATTTGAATGTAAAGGAGGTCCATACTGTGTATAGCAAGGAGGTTGCAGAATGTAAAGTAAGGATGTTGCTGAATGTAAAGTACAGGAGGTTGAGAGTGCTTGCTGCTGTAATTGTCTGTTCACATTAGGAGCAGCAACAGCAGTGCACAGAGGGAGAAGATCATAGCTGCACAGATGCAGAGCTTGCACTAACACTGTTTTATTTAGCATATTTAGCATACTCTCGCATAGGCATACATGTTAGTGAGATGCTGAAGATGCCAGTTGCTAATCTCTCATGGGTAGATAATATTGCATGTTTGCCAATGCTAATGTGATGCATACTGTTTACTAGCACATCACAGGACTGCAAGCATCAAGCATGCAAGCATGTATAAACATAGTTAGATATGCTATATAATAGATGCATAGATCACTAATACATAAACATATATGGACATACTGTATATTAGTCTGCCCATGCATACTAAAACAGCACATGCAACTGTACATATACATAGTCTCATAGGTACACACATACATTGCTGTGCACACACTAGACACACACTAACACACACGGCCATGCATGCAGACACACACACACACACACACACTGACTCCCTCAAAGAGCTTTGAACACTATATAGCGCTGTCAGCCAAATCCATAGCCTCTGTTCCACTCCTGGCTCGAGGCAGTGACAGGTAAAACTAATGGCACTATACCCTGAACTGCACAAAAAAACTACACAGGCCATAAATCATTCATTAGTGGCTAATGCACTTAAAAATGCCTTCAGATGGACAATTTAAATATGAATAGAGTTATGCTGGGTGTAGCTGTACACGCATTCAGGCAGAAGCTTCATGTCACTTCAACCTGCCTGTTGTTGTTCTGGTGTTTGTACCCCAATGTCCCGACAGAGAAAAGTGAGAGAATCCGCTCCTCTTTCATCTTTATATCTTTTTCTTCCTACCTCTTGTCTGTTTCCCTCTCTCTCGCCAAACAAAGTTGCATCATTTCCATAAAGACCGGTTATTGTGTAAAGGCAACAAGCTGCCAAGGTGAAATTGCCCGGGAAACAGACACTGCAATCTAGGAGGCGGCCGCCCCGTAATTCAAAGTGATTGGATGGAGAGTGAAATGGTGGCCTGCGCAGCAGAGATGAGAGGAGCTCCGTGACAGCTCGGCATCTCTCATTTGACACTAAGAGCCAAGGTGGAGAAAGAGAGAGAGAGAGAGAGAGAGGGAGAGAGGGGTGGGGAAAGAGAGAGTGAGAGAGAGAGAGAAGAGGTAGACAGGAGGAAACACAGTGTGTGACAGAGAAAGAGAGGGGGATAGATTGTGAGTAGGGGAATGAGAAAGGAAGGCAGACAGGGGAAAGAGAGGACAGGAGAAACCAAAGAGTCCCGAGAGAAGGAGAGAAAAAGAGAGTGGGGAGAAGGGAAAGATGGAGAGATGAATTGTGAGTAGAGCAGGTGAAAACGAATGCAAAAAGAGGAGAGACAGGGTGAGAGAGAAGTGTAAGTGATGAAGAGAGGAGGACAGCAAGACAGACTGAGAGAATGCTGAATAGGTATAGCACACAGGGTTGGATTAACCATTCAAGCAACAAGGCACTTGTCCAGCGGCCCAAAACCTGTAAAGGGCCCTAAGCACAACAAAAAATAATACTCATATCATGAGTTTCCAGCAGTAGTAGCCCATTTATGTGTATATTTTTTCTTAAGGAAAGATATAATGAGTAACCAGCATAGCAGGATTATTAGGCTAAAGTTAGCCAAATAAACATATGTTTTCTTAATGCATTGTCTGAGGAAATAGTTGTGCGTCATACAGCAGCAGTCAGGCCAAAGCAAGCTCTCCTACAATTTCGAGACTCTGACGTTGTCATCTAACAATCATATCCAAATACAATGTGTGTATGTGTATGTGTGTGTGTGTGTGTGTATGTGTGTGTGTGTGTGTGTGTGTGTGTGTGTGTATGTGTGTGTGTGTGTGTGTGTGTGTGTGTGTGTGTGTGTGTCTTCATTGTCACAGTGTTTCCTACCATGCTCATTTCTTCCTGTCCCTTTTGCTTATCTCTCCTCTCTTTTGCCTCTTCATCTCTCTTTCTCTTTAGCCACCTGTCTTCTCCTTTTCCATTTTTCTTTCTCCTGCTATCCCCCCTCTTTTCTGCCTTGCAAGTTCTCCTCTCACACTCCCCCTCCTCCATCAGCACCCCCCCACCCAGTCTTCTCTTTCACCAGAAAATATGCCTCCGTCTCATCCTCCATCTTATCTTAATTCCTCGTACTTACTGGACCCGTCTCCCTCCTCCCCATGTCCTCCCTGGAGTTTGGGCTCATCAGGGTCATTCCTCCTCACCTCCTCTCTTCTCACTGTTGTTCTTCTCGTATCTCGTTCCTCCTCCTTTTTCCTCTGCCCTTCTCCACCTTCCTCCTTTCTTCTTTGCAGTTTACAGTTCTCTTCCTCATATCTCCACATTCCACCATTATTCTTTGTATCATCCCATCTTCTCTTCTAATGCCCCTCATATCTTCCCATCACTCTCTCTCTTTTCTTTCCCTGCCCTTTTGTCCTCCTCATATCTCCTCTTGCTCTCTCTCATTCCTCACCAGTGTAACAGGTAGGCTGTGGGCCCTTTTTCATTCTCTTCTCTTCTCTTCTCTTCTCTTCTCTTCTCTTCTCTTCTCTTCTCTTCTCTTCTCTTCTCTTCTCTTCTCTTCTCTTCTCTTCTCTTCTCCTTCTCCCCTATCTCCTCTTGTCTGCTCTCCTCTCCGCTGTGACAGCTGGGAAGGCTCTGGGGCTGAGTTCTTTAGCTACACTCATTAGTGTCCATCTCCACTATCTGTGTGTCACCGCCGCCCTGAAGGCCACGCAGAGAGAGCCAGCCTCTAATCACGCACAATGAAGAGAGATGGAGGGAACAAAAGTGAGGATGAGAGAGGAGGAGTGGCAGAAAAAATATATATCTGCTATATATACCTATACATTCCAGCGCAGCGGTCGATATAAGAAAATAACTACAATAGAAAGAGTGATAGATAAACTCAGGAAAGGATTTCTTTAATTTGTCAAAGGGGACTTATGTATATAATGTCATAATTGATGTATACCTACAACTATCTGCTATTCCTCCTTTTTTTATTGATTCTTTCTTTTTTTCTATCCCATTCTGTTAGCAGAATTGGTCGCACTGAGACTCTACCTAAAACTGTTATATCCTTATTAAGGAATACTGCACTAACACACATTATGAACTGCTCAATGGAGGAATGACAATCCAACAGAATTTATTCAAGTCATCACACACTTATATACATGCACATTGCGTGTTCTCAACAACATATACTATTGGCCAACACATGCCTACAGTACCTCCACATTCAAAATAAAGGTCTCGTAACAATAGAGGGCATACTACCTATATGCCTATATTAAACATTATCCAGATGTCCATTACATGTCAACTTATCCACTTCATTTTCTATCGCTGTCTGTGTAAAGACATGCTCTACAGAAGGAGGGAGACTGAGGAAGAGGGGTAATCCAGTAGGCTGTGTTTACTTCTGGCCAGCTTGCAGCTATGTTTAGGGAAATAAAAGTGGATGTGTAATAAATAGGCGTTTAATGGCTGTGCAGCATGCACAGACTGACACCTGATTACTCTGCTTCCTCCATTTAATGAGCTGGAAGCATCTCTCTTTCGCTCCCCCGCTCCTCTCCTCTCTTTTTCTATCCATCCCTCTCCCTTTAACTCTATCACCCCCTCTTCTTCCTCCGTCTCTTCTCTGTGTCCCTCTATCACCATCTTTCCCCATCAACCCCAACGCTCGTTCTTTATCACATGTCCTTTCTTCTCCTCTCTCTCCATCTCCCCACATCTGTCTCTCCTCTCATCTGCCAAAAACCTGCTCCCTTTTTTATGAGTGTACGTGGTAAAGCAGAGGATATTGGGCTATATTCTACCCGCACCTGCTGTTTGGTTTAATCCTCTCACGCACGAGATGCTTCACCTCATCTAACCCAACTACCGTGCCCCAGCCTAATTAGTGGATCTCGCCTGCGTTTCCCATCCGAGAGTCCCATCAGGGTTGCGCTACTGTATGTTTATAAACATGGAAAAATATCTCAGTAATTTGGGGAAGATATTGAGAAGATGTTGCAA
Source organism: Coilia nasus (assembly GCA_027475355.1). Lineage (NCBI taxonomy): Eukaryota > Metazoa > Chordata > Actinopteri > Clupeiformes > Engraulidae > Coilia > Coilia nasus. The sequence continues at coordinate 5,368,088 of CM050201.1, read as the reverse complement.
TTAAGTTGCTTATACAATAGATAGACCAGGACATCTCAAAATACTGATCACTTTAATAAACACTCCTGCAGCAGCGATCATACATTAGTAATGTCAAACAGACACATCTGTGTGTGTGTGTGTGTGTGTGTGTGTGTGTGTGTGTGTGTGTACATGTGCATGTGTGAATGTGTGTATTTCCAGTGTATCTGCGTATTGCCTTGACTTTTGTGTATTTCTCATGACTTTTATTACTTGCTGAAGGATACAGAGGCACTAACACCACTGAGCTTCTCACAGACATGCTCTGGAGTTTGCATTAAGTTGGCATGGGAGGCGCGCACACACCCACACACACACACACATACAATATCAAATATTAAAACTCAATAAAAGCCTGCAGTGATGAAAATACGAGAGGCAGCAGGGATGTGAAGACCTCGTTTCACATGGGGCAAAGAGACAGGGGTAGGGCGTCTGTGAGAGAAAGCTGCATGTCTTTTCTTTCTCTCTTCCCCTTTACCTCTCGTTTCTTTCTTTTTTTTCTTTCTTTTTTCATCTATCTAATTCATTATTCCATCTTCCCTTTTTTCCTTTTTTTCTGCCCTCATTGTGTATTGTCTTTGCTTCGTCTAACCCCAATCATTTATCGCAAAACTAAACGGACCCTTTTTCCTTCTTCATGTGCATCAGACACACACACACATGCAGAAAGACTCAACAGCATTGCGTTTGGTTGTTAAAAGCTGGACTGGTGGATTACCAACCTCCTTTTCTCTCTCCCCCTCATCATCAGCAGCAGACCTCACCATCACTATCAGTTCCACCATCACCATCACTGGAGTCTCTCTGCCCCGTCCTCTCAGACATCTATAGCACCCGCTGTCTATTAAAAGCCAAGAACATTGTCAAAGACACTACTCATCCCTCCCATGGACTATTCTCCATACTACCATCAGGTAGAAGGTTCCAATTGTTCTCGGTGAAATGATGTCTCGTCTCATTATGTACTGTGTATATGGCTGAAACAACAATAAAAACCTTCTTGACTTGACTCCTCACTAAAAATGTTCGCCTTACCATAATCATCACAACGACCCTCTGCACTTTTCTCCTCCTTCCCCTCCTCTTCATCAACACCACCACAATCATCATTACTAACAACAGCATCAGCAGCAGCAGTATCAATCTTTCTATTATTACAGCCTCCCATCATCCTCCATCATCATCATTTTTTTTCCATCATCACAACCCCCTTTGCCTTTATCCTCATCATCGCTGTCATCATTCATCCCTTATCACTATCAATCATCATCCCAACTCACTCCACCATTATCATACTCATCAGCACCATCTCCCTTCTGATGTTCTTCTCCATCATCTCCAGTAGCAGCACCACCAGTATCTGGAGCTATATTCCCAACAGCCTCAGATACATAACAATAACACAATAACAGAACAATAACAGCACCACCAGAATTTGGAGTGATATTCCCAACACCCTCAGATAAAACAGAAGCAGAACCACCAGTATCCGGGGCAATATTTCCAACACCCTCAGTTAAACAGTAACACCACCAGCAGTATTTGGAGTGGCATTCCCACCATCCTGACATAAAACAGTAGCACCAGCAAAACCATCAGCAGCAGCAGCAGCAGCAGCAGCAGCAGCAGCAGTGGCCTCATCAGTATGCCCAGTGTGTGGCCCGCTTCATGAATACTGATGGAGGGCTCCTATAAGCTGGCCGGGTGCTGCGTGCGGATAAACGCAGTCAGAGCAAAGGGCCTACCTGTGCCTTGCTGCCTGTCGTTGTGTGTTAACTGGCTTTAAACACAGCACATAGCTTCTCAACAGAATTACAATACAGATGATAGGATGCACTGTGCTCGGTGTAGTGTGAAGACATGAGTGGGCCTAAATGGCAAATAAAGGGCAATATGGCAAAAAAAAAAATCACAATATATTTGCCAATATTGTCCAATATCGATTTTTATCACGAGTTTTCCCCTAATACTGCCATTTTAAGAGCATGTTTATTAAAACTTGCTCTGAGGGCACAGACTACCAACATGTCTCACTTTGGCCATAACCAAACCATCAATTGTATTGATCTTCATTATGATCACTGTGATCATCATAATAATAACCATCATCATCATCATCATCATCATCATCATCATCATCATCCTCACCACCATCATCAGCAGCAGTAGCAGCTACCCTGTGTTAAATATTTTACCATTTTAAACTGTGGTCATAGCAAAAGATCATTATGTCTTTTTCCATAACACCATAATTATCTTTTTCAATATCCACCCTAATGAATGAGTCTTAATTGACTGATTAGCTTCCCATGCTTGTGGTTGAGAGTGAATACATGTGAGGCTCGTATGGGTCAGGTGGACCCACTTGCACACTGAGGGGTCAGGAGCTAGTCTCCTTTCATCTGAGTCCAGCCTCAGCAACTGCCAGACAGACTGTATGTCTGTGTGCATGCACACAGAATGGAATTGCAATTGAACGAATACTGCTATTTGACACTAACCTTGCAATGTTATGCATTCAGCACTGTTTATATGTTACACACCAAATGCACACACCCTCATGAGTGCACACACGCACACACACACACACACAAAACAAAACCCTCTCAGGCCACTGAGCTTCTGGGAAATATGGCTAACATACTGTACAGTGATATAAAACAGACATCCCTTCTAAGACCATAAGGGTCTCTCAGCGAAATAAACCCTGACACAGTCTCCAGCCTCCACACAGACACAGGCTTAGCCTCATCCTGCATGTCACTCTGCAGAAGCCGATTGCTAATTACAGTAGATTAGGGCCATTTACATTCCCTCTTTTACAGTACAGCTGTGAAAATGGCCGACTCTCTACTGAGGGTATGGAGAAGAAGGGGGAAATCTGAATGTTTACACTTCATGTATGTACAACGGTGCTAAACTACAAACTGCTACATAAAACAATGTAATAAATTCTGTGTACTTTCAAATTCAAACAGATGTAATGCCTGTGCTTTTTCTCTGACACATGCTTGCATTAACAGGGCATCACCCCACTTCACCAGGCGGCGTCTCAAATGGAGACGCTGCTGTCCACCTCTGAACACAGCCGTGGGGATGGTGGTGGCGAGAGGGTGACCCGTGAGTGGGGCCATGTTCTTTGAGAGGGGCAAGGGGGTGGGGGGGGCTTACCTTGGCCATCTGAGCCTGCACACCGGTGGCCTTCAGAGATGACACCGCCTTCTGTGCTGCCGCCGGGCTGTCAAAGTCCACAAAGCCATACCCTACAGGGAGAGACAGAGAGCGAGAAGGGAGAAAGCAATAGAGAGAAAAAGAGACACAGAAACAGGTGTTAAAAATCACTGATCCCTGATCCAAGACACTTAAAGAATGCATAAGGGCCATGAAAGCGTCCAAAAATAAAAATAACAAACTTTTACGAACTACTTTTTTGAAGCCTTCTGCTGCACCAAAACAAGTAACAATATAAGGGGAATCAGTTCCACTAATTTATACTTTAAGAACATGTCATGTCCAACATGACACACAACATGAAATTGTGATTATGCAGACACTGAGACAAGACATACAAAGAGGTAAGGGGGGGGTTACTGAGTAAGCATAGAGGAAGTTTAGGAAAGATGTAACACACACCGGAGGGGACTGGAGTGAGAGGTGGTTTATGGCCGTGTGCATCCAGCTTGTGCTCAAAGTTACTTCCTCAGGAAGACATCTTCCTATTTTCCCCATCTCCAGAGAGCATTGATGATACAGTATTATGGCCTTGTATCATAACAGCATCTTTACACCTCACCAAATGCTATCAAAATAATATGCTCTAACTGGATCAGTTTTTTGATAGAAGGGCTGTGTTTTAATAGGGCCCCATTAAATGGATTCTGCAGCAGACCAAGTGGGGCGGTGAAAGAGGCCCATTTTTGAGCCAGCGCCACAGGCTAGGAGATCTCTACATTAGCACTAATCACCTCTTCTGCTAGCGTAACCAACCTTAGCAGTATCTGATAGATAAAATACTACCTGATGATCACACTAAAACCTGCACTTAATACAGCCATTAGCACAGCAGTCTCTGGGGAATACCAAATCTCTTTTTTTGCCTTTAATTTTCCTTTTTTCTTTTCTTTGTTTTCTTTTCTTTCCTGGCCATTCTACTGTCTTCACCTCTTCCCTACTGAGTTCTTTTCTCCTCCTTTATTTTCACTTTGGTGAGAAGCCATCAGAGTCGGTGGGGTGTCCGCCAGAGAGTGGATTTATGAGTGATTGCCACGGCTGGCTTTCCCAGGCCTGTGTCGGGCCGTGGCAAGGTCAGGCGTGTGTTAATTAAAATTTTGGTGCCAGATTAAAAGCAGTCAATGGTGGCCTCTGATTCCCCACTTCAGAAATAAAGTGTAATTAGAATGGGATAATGGGCCCGCGCCTCCTCTCTCTCTTCATCAAACCCCGCGCCAAAATTCTCGCTCAATCGCAGAGAAACCCTGACATTGGAATAATGGCTAAATTATAACCTGTGGGTGCAGATGCCGCAAGTAACAGGGAGTGATTATATGCTGCCAAAAGGCAGGCGAAAGCTAAACAAGCTGTCTAATTGATAGGCGATCACCACATCTGAATTACCCGCTGAATGAAATGACCACTGTGGTTCAAAAGGCGTACAATAATGTGTCACAGTGAAGTGTGTTTTTAAAACCATTTACAGACATCAAGTGTGTGTAAATCATGTAACAAAACCAGGATTTGGGACATTGACCTTACAAGCTCTTAACACATATTTTCATTTGTCACTGAATCCACTCTGAGGCCTTGTGGTATAAATATATAAATATGACTAAATAAGCTATGTGTTAAGCCTTTACTTTTTTAGTGAAAGCTTTGAAAACAACTCATAGCATATAAATCACTGCTTGGAATACAGGTAGGTAGTAGTGGATTCCTTGATTACACCTGCGTTTAAATTGACCTATTCCATTGTTATTACTTTTCTTATTACTGCTATTTTTCTTCATCTTCTTCATTTTCCTAAAATAATAATAATAGTATGGAGAAGAGGAAGAAGAATAGGAGGAGAAGAAGAACCAGAATAGGCCAAGGACAAACTATACAATCTCAATGCCTGCTGACTGCTCCTTGCACAACATCAACACACACTAGCATAAAATCAAGACCGACGTGCAAAAAAAAAAAACACTTGTCACACTCTCTCTTTCACACACACACACATAAACACAAACACACACACACACACACACACACACACACACACACACACACACACACACACACACACACACACACACACACACACACACACACAAACAGTATATACAACGGTAACCAGTAGTGCTAGTGGTTCGCTAGTGCAGCAGATTGCGCAAGGATCCTGTCAAAAGGTATCAGTGACCAATCAGTAAAAAATGGGGATTGCAGCAGGGAGAAGGCAGCAAAGTGAGGGAAAACCCACAACTTGGACAAAATTATTTTGACAGTTCAAACATTAACAGAATAATAACAACCTGTATAGAGGGCTCTGTCTTTGGAGGGGGCTGAGGGGACTTTGGGGGTGTCAGGAATAGAGCAGCTATAAAACTGATTGGTCAAGGCGGTTATTCTTCTGAACAGAGGAGGCCTACGGGGGACGGTGAGGCTCAAACAGTGCGGCTCTGTCCAGGGCTCCAGGCGAGGCTTTAATTCCAGGTTGTGTGGCGCAGCATGTTTTATGTGTGTCGGCCCCCTCAGGAGTCGTGCTGACTGACCAGGAAGAAGCACTCCCTCAGCAGTGTGGGGAATACATCATGAAGGCTCTGTGGGTTCCTATGCAGTGTGTGTGTGTGTGTGTGTGTGTGTGTGTGTGTGTGTTCTCTTTCATCTCTAGGCCTCTGTATCTTTATCACACACATACCTATATGCACACTCTACATTTGCTCACACAAAATACACGCACATATTCCTTCACATACACTCGTGCACTCAAGACACACATACCCAGTCTCTCTCTCTCTCTCTCTCTCTCTCTCTCTCTCCCTCCCTCCCTCCCTCCCTCCCTCTCACACACACGTCGACACTTAAACATGCCAGACACACACTGAGAGGCTTGTGAAAAAGCCTACAGCACGTACAGTACACAGCGGCCGTATTACCCGCGGTCTAGAACATACGCTTCGCCCACCCGCCTCCAAGACCAGCATGCTCGTCTGACAGAAAGCTCTTCTAATAAAAGCTAAGCGAGGGGGAAAAAGAGGGGGATCAGCGGAGAACAAGCAAGAGGAGGGAGAGAGAGAGAGAGAGAGAGAGAGAGAGAGGGACAGAAAGAGAAGTGAAGAACAGCATAGGCTTTGCTCGAATCTGACACCAACCAGCAGCTATATCCAAGCATGATATACAAACACAACAATCGATAGCTGTCATCGTGGGCGGCGGTGTGTGATCGAACGGCCGGCTCTGTCGGATGCCTTTTAGCTTCTGCAACCTCAGAGGCTTGGAAATGTTGATGCACCAGATCGCCATTCCCGGATACTTCCAGGCTGAGCAAAACAGTGTAATAGCATGCCAAGACTGGCATATCATCTGGAACCTCTGGAAAGCCACACAGACATCCACTCCGAGAACTCTACACCCTTGCTGCATAGATGTGAGGCCTTTCGCGATGCACACACCAATCTGCCCTTTTGTATCCAATTACAGTAATCCTCATCATGCCTAGAGGAAATTGGTAGGTACTTTCCTTCCCTTGACGCAACACTTCCCCTCTACAGCCACACACACACACACACACACTCACTCAATATGCCATTAAGCAGAAGGCTGATGTGACAGTTTGCTGTGGCATGAATTATAATGTGGATTAAAAACAAAATGGGCATGCTGTACGGCACAGGTGACACGCTCATCAGCATGTTAAGTCAGTAGCACGCAGCAATTAACTCTTCACTGTGGGCAAGGGCATTGGGAGGGCACGGGAACATTTCTGCCACGTAGGCACAAATCATGTACAACCTTAATGACACCGAGCACAGTGTGCCTTTACCATATGGTATCAGGAGCAGGGGTGTTGAAGGTGTGTGTGTGTATGCTTGTGTGTGTGTGTGTTTATTGTTGTGTGCTTGTGTGTGTGTGTATGTTTGTGTGTGCTTGTGCTTCTTTGTGTCTGTGTACATATGCGCATGTGGTGGGGTTGCTAGGGTTGAGCAGTTAGCATGGCTGCCTCGGATTTGATGTACAGCCCCAGTTTACAAGTGACGGCCCGCGGAGCAGTGAATTATGGGATGTGGATGATTTGTGGGCCGCTGGGGGGCAGGGAGGGACTGGATACCCCACAGCTGAGCAGGGATAGAGGCCGGGTGGGGGTTTCCCTCTGGCAAGCACAGATAGAGAGAAGGAGAGAAGGAGAGAGAGGGAGAGAAAAAGAAAGAGAGAAAGGGAAAGAGAAAGACAGAGAGAGATTAGAAGAAGACATAAAGAGAATGTCTGTGCTTATGTGTGAGTTGAGTTGAGTGTGTAGGTGTGGGTGTGTGTATGTGTGTGTGTGTGTGTGTGTGTGTGTGTGTGTGTGTGTGTGTGTGTGTGTGTGTGTGTGTCTGAGGGCACGAAAGATTTAACACTTATTTTTTTTAAACATTGTCATATGCTAAAAGATCACATCATTACGACATTCTGAGAGACAGGCTCTGAGAGACAGAGCGAAGGTAAATAAGAAAGAGAGAAAGAGTGAGGGAGAAAAAGAGGAGTGAAGAAGCAGACGTGTCACGGTTTACTTAACGGCTTCATGGCCGTGAGTGATGTTTCCCATGCCACGGTCTTCCATAACTTCATCCTGATGTGTTCATTAAAACCACCGCAAATGCCTCAGGGGAACAATCCACGTCTTACAGCCCGAGGCCAGCACGTTAATGATATTTACCCTGGATTCCATTCTATTTATTCGGTAGAATTATATGAAATTATTGGTAAGGTGATGTCCTGATGCTGTGGTCTGGAGACTGACCCAAATATTTTTATGACTTAAATCTTTCAAACTTAAAAATTGCACAAACTGAGCAATCGACCACACAGGATTCTCTTTATAAGATG
>CM050201.1:5342500-5355000 GCA_027475355.1 Coilia nasus | reverse complement strand
ACACCCATGCTGCCAGACCCCGGGACCCTCCCGGGGCATTTGTCCAGCTGCCAACGGACTATTGCAGAGAAGCTGGGCACATGTTGAGTGGAACCTTCAGGGCATTTCAAAGACGCTGGAGGTGGGGCGAGGGGGTTGATATTGTGGATCTGATGTAGCCACAGTCCCCTGGGGCAGTGGTGTCACGAGTCACCAGAGAGAGTGAGAGGATGCTGGGAGTTAAGCAGATGCCACTGAAAGTTTTAGGGAATATGTTTGTGTGTGTTTGAGAAAGAGAGAGTGTGTGTGTGGCGGTGGCATGGGATGTGGTGTACAACTTAAGTTTCTGTGTGCTGGTGTGTGTGTGTGTGTGTGTGTGTGTGTGTGTGTGTGTGTGTGTGTGTGTGTGTGTGTGTGGACACAGTGAGGGTTAGTAAGGTCAAATTTTGTGCACACTGGCCAATTTCCTGATTCTTGCTCTTTGTCCAGTAACACAGGCTTTGGGATCCTGTCAATTTTTAAAGCTCAAATGAGGAAAAATATCCTTTGTATGTACTAGTATAGTTGTCTACATAATGTATTTTGTGTGTGTGTGTGTGTGTGTGTGTGTGTGTGTGTGTGTGTGTGTGTGTGTGTGTGTGTGTGTGTGTGCGCGTGCGTGCGTGTGTGTGTGTGTGCGTGTGTGTGCGTGTGCGCACACTGCCCTCAGAAGACACAGCCCTGGGCTGGAGGTTGCCAGATCAAACAAATGATCCTTTGCTGATCGCTAATTAAAGTCATTAATGCGCATACTGAGGAGAGTGGGCCTGCTCACACACCTCGCCCCTCTCGCCACCTCATAGTGCTATTTTAACTCTTCCTTAACCCTTCTGTCTCTACCTATCCTATCCTCTCCTCTCCTCTCCTCTCCTCTCCTCTCCTCTCCTCTCCTCTCCAGCACTAAAGAAGCATTTTTATCTGTGTGTGTGTGCTTGTGTGTGTGTTTGTGTGTGAGTGTGTGTGGGTGTGCTTGTGTGTGTGTGTGTGTGTGTGTGTGTGTGTGTGTGTGTGTGTGTGTGTGTGTGTGTGTGAGAGAGAGAGAGGTGGCATTGGGGGGTTGTTTTGGCCACAGTGTGATGCTGGCTGCTCTTCAGTGGAGATGCTCATCTGCACATAATTCACTTTTCAAAGGGCACATGCGCTGCAGAAACGAGCACTAATTGCTCCGGCATCGTGTACAACGCAGACAAATGCTTATATCTCAGCGCACTAATGAGAAACCGATAATAGAAACAAACAAACCAGTCCAGCCTCCCCCCTTCCTATTTCTCCCGTTCACACACACACTCAGAGCTCTCTCCCATACACACACTCTTTCTCTCTTCCTTTCTCCCTCAGTACCCAGTTCTCTCTCTCTCTCTCTCTCTCACTCTCTCTCTCTCTCTCTCTCTCTCTCTCTCTCTCTCTCTCTCTCTCTCTCTCTCTCTCTCTCTCTCTCCCCTCTCTCTCTCTCTCTCTCTCTCTCTCTCTCTCTCTCTCTCTCTCTCTCTCTCTCTCTCAGTTGGGGATGATGGGGAGTGTTGATAGGGCTGTTTGAATGGCTGTTTCACTGATGTATGATTGGTAGGTGGTGCTCGAATAAAGCAGTTTTACATCTCTCTCTCTCTCTCTCTCTCTCTCTCTTACTGTTAGAGCTCTCTCTATCTCAAACCTCTGAGGTCTTTGTAGGTCTACTCTGATTCTCACTACTTCTCTCTCGCATTCTCCTACTTTCTTTCTGCACTCTCCTAAGCCTCCATCTGTCTCACCAGACCTCCTCTATCTGCTTCTCTCTCCACTCATCTGCCTTTTCTCTCATTCTCTGTCAATCTCTCTCTCTCTCTCTCTCTGTGTCTGTGAGTGGGAAAGAGGCCGACTCAGGCAATCAAAGGAGCGCAGTTTTTTTTTTTTCTTCCCATGGCTCGTCCTTATGATCTCATTCATCAATACTGGCCTGCGTAATTCCTTGCACAGTCCTGCACTTTGCTGTGGACACTGCAATAAATCTCCTCTCATTGATCCTATTCATTTCTGTGTTTCTTCTCGTTCTTTCTCTTCCTCTCACTCTCTCTCGTTTATTTTTGCTTATGCATCTGTTTTGTTGCATTCATCTGTTTATATGCCTAATCACACTCACATACACACTCACACACACACGCACACACAAACACACACAGACACACACATATTCACACACAAATTGTCCCCCCAACCACACCTTCACACACACACACACACACACACACACACACACACACACACACACACACACACACACACACACACACACACACACACTCACACTCACACAAATATATGCCATGCCATCCCACGGTTATGAAATAAATTAAGGAGCTAAAACAGAATGTCATTGTGGCCCCAAAGTGCCTGGATTTGTCTCTCTGTTGCCTCTACCTCTAATGTGTGGCATTTGTCTGAAGTGGGAGCACTGATTACCCTCTCGAGCCCATTCCCATTCGCTACCTCACTTACAGAGAGGGGCACGGCTGGCATTTTTCTATTAGGAAAAAAAAAATCTGTTTTCATATTTTTAGCTGCACTCATATGATGGTAAATTATGAATAGGGGAATGCTATTGTATTATGAGACAATAACAAGATTAAATATGGAGCAGATTATGAAATTCGAAATTGAGAGAAACAAAAAGTGTGGGGCAACTGAGGACTTGAAGCTGCTTACAGCATGAATAATGATGTTGGGTTTCGCCTGGCTTTTTTTGTTTGTTTTTTTTGTCAGCCTCTGCATTTCATCAGGAAAGAAATGGACACTGTTTGTTTGCTTTGCCACGCCTGTTCTCTTTACATCCATGCTCAGTTCCCAGAATTCCTTGTGACCAGAGAGTAAAAACCGCAAGAGAGAGAGAGAGAGAGAGAGAGAGAGAGAGAGAGAGAGAGAGAGAGAGAGAGAGAGAGAGAGAGAGAGAGAGAGAGAGAGAGAGAGAGAGAGAGAGAGAGAGGGAGAGAGAGATGACAGCTGAGATGTGTTTCTAGTTTAACACTTATCTACAGGAAAGGGAAATGGAGCTGTTTTAAACAGTGCGGCCACTTCCCCTGCATCCGGAAATATCCGGACTGAGTGCCCTCACGCAACAAGCTAGAGTCTCTATGTCCTCCCCTGGCCCTGGTGCCCGACAACGGCCCCGTGTTCATCCTGTGCAGCCTGTGCTGGAGGTCCCTGTGGAGCTAAAACAGAGAGTCTGCATCCAGGAGGAAACTGAGTCAGGGGGGGGGGGGAGATAAAGTGAAAGGGAAAGCTGGTGAGAAAGAGAAAGAGGGAGAAATGTGGGAGAAAAAAGAAAAGCAGCTAAGCACACTTTTCTGAGAGCCCAACAGTCCTGTTTCAACTAACTGAGCCAGCCTCTATCAGGGCAAAACTGGGAGTCATTAAAGTGATGCAGGCACTCAATCATCACCTGTAGAGACAGTGTGTGTGTATGTGTGTTTGTCTGTGTGTGTGTGTGTGTGTGTGTGTGTGTGTGTGTATGTGTGTGTGTGTGTGTGTGTTTGCGTGTGTGTGTGTGCATGCGCATGTGTATGTGGGTGGCTGGGTGCGTGGGTTGATGTGTGTTTGTGTGTTTGTGTGTGTGTGTGAGAGAGAGAGAGAGAGAGAGAGAGAGAGAGAAGGAGAGCTTGTGTGTCCCAGCTAAATGTCAGCTAAACTATGGGGCTAAAAACTGTATGACAATAAAGACGGTAGATACTGCAAAATACTGACCATAGATGCCCTGTGTGTTTACATGCATCCAGGCAGGTTTGTTTATCTGGCATTAAATTGAAGGAGCTAGACAAGTTCTCAGAAAAATATGTTTCTATCTCTCTGTGTTATACAGTGCTAAATGTGTGTGTGTGCATATGTGGGTTGAGTCAGGTGAAAGAGCTGTCCTATCATCTTGCCCACATCGTCTGGGGCTACAGTTTATTTATTCCTTCCCAAGTTAATCAAGTGGGGCGGTGGCCGTTTCTCACCAATGTGACGCACAAACACACTAAGGGTCAGACAAGGAGCACACATCCCCTCCCGGAGGTGACCACTGGAGCAACAGCTCTGAACTATGGGTAAAAAAAAGAATGGAGAGAACAACACCCATGCTGCCAGACCCCGGACCATCCAGGGGCATTTGTCCAGCTGCCAAGGGAAGGCTGCAGAGATGCTGAGTGCATATTGAGTGGGACATTCAGGGCATTTCAAAGAGGCTGGAGGTGGACTTGTGATGCTTGGAGTGAGAAATATGTCACTGAAACTTTCAGAGAATATGTTTACACGTGTTTGAAAAAAAGAGTGTGTGTATGGTAGTGGTGGTATGTGATGTGGGGAATGTAATGGTGGACAACTTTTCTGTATGTGTGTAAGTGTGTGTGTGTGTGTGTGTGCGTGTATGTGTGCGCGCGTGTGTGTGTGCAGCTGTGTGTGTGTGTGTGTGTGTGTGTGTGTGTGTGTGTGAGAGAGAGGGAGAGAGAGAGGGAGGGAGAGAGGGAGGGAGAGGGAGGGAGAGGGAGAGAGGGAGGGAGAGGGAGAGAGACAGTGCGTGTGTGGAGAGAGTGAGAGTTACTAAGGTCAAATTTTGACTCACACTGGCCAATTTCCTGTTTCTTGCTTTTTGTTCTGTAACACAGGCTTTGGGGTGCTGTACATTTTTAGAGCTTAAATTGAATGTAAATGAGGAAAAATTAAAAAAAAATATTTTTTTAGCCACTACTATGCGTGTGTATGCATGTCCGTGTATTCCTGTGTGTGTGTGTGTGTGTGTGTGTATGTGTGTGTGTGAATCCAGCGCTGTCCTCAGAAGACACAGCCCTCAGCTGGAGGTTGCCAGGTCGAACAAATGATCTTTTGGTGATCACTAATTAAAGTCATTAATGCACATACTGAGGAGAGTGGACTTGTGCGTGTTTGTATGCATGTTTTGCAATATTTGTCATCATCTTCTTTTATTAAAGGTGCGTGCGTGCGTGCGTGCGTGCGTGCGTGCGTGCGTGCGTGCGTGCGTGCGTGCGTGCGTGCGTGCGTGCGTGCGTGCGTGCGTGCGTGCGTGTACATGTACATGTGTTTGTCTCGTCTATGTGCGCTCTCTTAACAGTGGTGCTTGTCTTTGATGCCAGAGCAGCTGCTGGTTCACCCCCCCCCCCCCCCCTCAGCCCCCCCTCAGCCCTCCATCATGACTCAGATCTCCACCTCCACTCCACCTCCACCACACATTAAGGACGGATGACTTCTCTTTCACTGCCTCTCTCACTCTCTCTCGTTCTGCCTACTCTCTCTTTCCCTCTTTACCTTGATCTCATTCTCCTCTCTCCCTCTCTCTCTGTTTAACTATTCAATTATGTTTTAAAGCAGCCTTGGAGTAAATATCTCAGCACCAGTTCATTTATTGAGCGTTAAATGCCAAAGCCTCTTTCCTCCATCCTTCACTGCAATTCCTCTCTATCTCCTTGTCTCTTCCCTTTCACTCACTTTTTACCCGTCTTCTTCATGCTCTGCGTGTCTCTCCCTCTCTTCCTCCCTCTCTATATTTCCTTCTTAATAAAGGGATGTTGTAAACCTTGTCAGTTGGAGGTTTTTTAGTGTTTTAGTGTTTTGATGAGTTTTATAGGTGTGCTTGTGTGAAAAACCCAGTCGACTGTTTCATAGAGGAATGTTAAGCCCTCGTTCTCTCTTTCACTCCGCCCACCCTCTTCACTGTCTCTCCCTCCTCTTTCTCCTCCTCATCTCCCTCTCTGTCTACCTCTCTAAACAGTGGAAAAACACAGACAGCAGACCTCCATAACAAGATGAGGTGGAGGAAGATGAGGCGGAGGAAGCAGCGCTGGCCTGGCCTGCCTGTGTTGTTGATAAGCCCACCCACACTGACCCCTAAATATGGTCAAACACAAGTCAGTGCTGCAGGAGACAGAGTCTGAGACAGACAGAGAAGTAGAGACGACAGACAGAGACACAGACAATAAGATTCACAGACAGTGTGTGCAAATGAACTACACTACGCAATCCCAGACGTCACCGGGAGGTTGAAAATTGTAGAAGAACCCAAACTTCCCCAAACTTCCCCAACCCAAACTTAAAAGTAACCAAGATGGTGGAGACACCATAGGCTGTTCAGTAAATAAAGGTCATGTGTACTGCAGTAAATAAAAGCCATGTAAATAGTTGTTCATGCCACCAATGCGAGTAAATGTTAAGGTTATCTGGTAAAAGGAGACTGCAGCATAGACAGCCATGACTGCATGGCTAACTAGCGGTGGTAGCTAACCCTTTGCTTCAAGCCGGCAAAATCATGACATTGATGTAAACATCCGTTCAAAGGACAGGCAAGATGGGGGTGTTGCAGTATGTCCAAATTGTACCTGCTACTGGCTAGTTGCTACGTAGAAGCTACTACTGTAATGGTCAAGTGGTAAATATTGCCTAGAACGCAGTGCCTACTAAGGATTGGGATGCAGGCAGTGACACTGTCTCTGACACAGGTGATGACAGAGACATACACAGAAATGGACCACAAGAAACACAGACAGAATAAAGACACAGACACTGACACAGAAACATAGGAAGATAGGCACAGACACTTACACTGCAGGCAAAAAACAGCATTGCAAGAGACAGAGCAACTCCCATGCTGTGTGTGTGTGTGTGTGTGTGTGTGTGTGTGTGTGTGTGTGTGTGTGTGTGTGTGTGTGTGTGTGTGTGTGTGTGTGTGTTAATGATGAAATCTTAGACTGTGATGATGATGCTGTTCTATGGACAATGGACAGTGGCTGGCCTGGCTGACTAGACTGAGTGCTTTGTGCATTTTGGGCAGGTGTAGTGGCCAAGTGGTGGGGTGGGGGTGATATTTCAGGCTGAGATGGGGATGGCACCGGTGATGATGAGTAGGTGCTGTCCAGATGAGCTGGTCTGGACTGGACAGGACTGGATGGGCCTGGCTAGCACTTCTGGCACACCAGCGCTGTGCCGCATTCCTACAGGGTGAAGTACGGAAAAATCCTCTTGGGCAAAAACAGCACACCAGGCCAGACCAGACAGGAAGATGAGATAGAGAAGCGGAGACAGAGAGAGAGAGAGAGAGAGAGAGAGAGAGACCGACAGAGAGATAGAGAAGGGGGGAGAGAGAGACACAGAGACAGAGACAGGTAAAGACATGGAAGGACGCAGAGAGAGAAAAAAGAGGCATAGATGCAGATAGAGGCAGACTGAGAGAGAGAGAGAGAGAGAGAGAGAGAGAGAGAGAATTGGAAGGAGGAAGAGATGCCATGGCCTTCCTAATGTCACATTCATCATATTATGATTTGTGCCACCTACCGCCTCCTCTCTTTCTTTCTGTCTACTCTTTCTCTGCTCCACTCTTTCTCTTTCCCACAGTCTCCAGGAGTTCACTGACCCGTTGGGCCATCCGTCCTGCTAATAATCCTCCCAAAAGGGACAGGGACCTCAGGCACTGACTCAACTCCTCACCTGGCACACATATAAACATGCACATGCAGAAACACACACACACACAGATGCACACACAGACACACACCCTAACAGAAAGTGCTTTCTCACTTGCTCTCTCTTTGTCTCCCTGACTTATTCTATGGGATTTGTGAAGCGACCCCTGGTGCTAGACCTCCCTCAGCTAGCAGCTAGCAGGGACAGTCTCACCTTCAGGAATCAAAGAACACACACACACACAAACACAGGGAGGGAGACAAGATAAAGAGAGAGAGAGAGAGAGAGAGAGAGAGAGAGAGAGAGAGAGAGAGAAAGAGAGTGAGTGCTGGGAAAGAAAAAAGCAATTAAAACTATCGACGGAACTTCAATCGTGCTTAAGCTGATGGCTGGTCACCCCGGGGCGAGCACCGTACCAGCCTCATTTTTTGTGCCGCACCACTGACAGCCTCCGACTGTCTAAAAAGGGAAGCGTGCAGAGCGCTGGAACTGACAGAAGGGGAAAAATGTACATTCAGCATGTGAGGGAGAAAAGAGGAGAGTGGAGGAACTGGAAAAGAAGAACTGCCAGCCACTTAGAATCAGAGGGTTCAAAGAACACTTCAATAGCTGCTCAATAACGATTCCTGGCTCAATGGATGCTAATTGGGGCTATGGGTTGATCGGTGGCAAATTAAAAGGGTTTGAACATGTTCGTGCATTATGAGTTTGTGATTTCACTCATGGTTTTCTTCATGGTTGGCTGATACTGTTTGCTCACAGAGAAAGCAGACTATCGGCTAATCTCCGCAGGTAATGGCACATTAGGTTTACTTACCTTACAGCCTACAACCAAAACCATCCGCCACCAACACACACACACACTAGAAATCATTGATTTGTTTTCTTTGATGTTAGGTTAGGGCATTGCATCTGTAACCTGTTTATGACCACAGAGACAGGAAATTGACATCTGGTACACATAAACACACACACAGAAACTGACACATACTCGGTCACCAACACACACACACACACGTGCACACACACACACACACACACACACACACACACACACACACACACACACACACACACACACACCACAAAATGCTTAAAAACATACCTTTGCACTGGTTAGTATTCTTATCCAGGATGGCCTTGGTTGACACTATTTTTCCATACCTACAAAAGGAAACAGAGACAGAGAGAGGGGGAAGTGTCAACATCACATTTTAAGATAATGTTACACATTTCCCTCCCATTTTCCATTCAAGTAATATTTGCAATGTGAAGAGGGAAATGAAGGGGGTGGGCAAGGGTGGAGAAGGGCTGGCGGGGGAGCCATTAGGTGTGTGTATCGGTGCCCTGAGAACCGCGCCAATGGCCTTCACGGCGCGAGAGGAAACAGCATGAATAACGGCACGGAAAAAGACTCGCTTTGGATACGGTATCAATCAACTGGCTCTGCTCTCTGAGCACCTCTCTCACACTGGAAAGGAAAGGATGTGATTCAGAGAGAGAGATATAGAGAGAGAGATAAGGAGAGAGAGAGAGAGAGAGAGAGAGAAAGGGAGAGAGAGAGAGAAAGAGAAGCTCTATTTACAGCCCCTTTACATTAACAAGTCAGTCTAGTAACACCACATCAAAAAACAATTAAATGAAAAAAGAAAACTATTATTCAAAAAAGGAGTATGAACAACTTCATAATTTGTCATGGCACAAAGTGCATCATCACAGCACCATTTATCCTCAAAGACATCAATTGCACATCTATATTATAAAATTAAAAATTAATAATTATTCTTGATTTGACCAAGTTCTTAAAAACTGCAACAACATCATCTCCCACTTACTGCTGTACTCTATTCTTCCTACTGATATAAACAGCAAGCTTGGCCTACTTAACAACGGTAGATCGTCACTTTCAACACAGAAAAGACACTTGTCACTCAATGCAGGATTAATTAGAGATACAATAGCATTAACACTGAAGATCACCAGCCCTTTCAGAATCTTCTTATTCAACAGCTTCACCACGTTCCTATACAACACTTTCTCCAAGACTGAGAAAAAAATTAATATGATCTTGTTCCCCAAAAACTAACAAGAGGCTTGCTTGACCAGACTCCTGTAGTGCAGGTAATAATATGATATTTGGAAGAACATCAGTACTATTACAGTGAATATTACCTTTAATATTTTCCTTAAAAAAACTTCTCCTCATGGTTTAAACACCCTTTTAAGTTTTCCAAGGTACCTTTCTATTATACTCACAGATTTAATCCCTAAACAATTCTATTATACTCACAGATTTAATCCCTAAACAAGACTACAACTTCAGTGTTTTGGAGATTGGCCCCTGCCCTATCAACAATGCCCTGCAGTTGCAAGGCCCTTTTGTCACTTCCGTTTTTGTCAGGAAATTCACAGCCAGACACATCAAAATGCGACCCAAACACAATTAGCTCTTTCAGCAACCAGTGTAAATACTCCAACCAGTGTAACTCTCCAACCCACTGATGATTAAACAGTCCCCGAGTCCTTAAAAGACTTGTAAAAAGGAGTTAGAGTGTGTAAAACAAGTTGCTTCGTGTCCATCAGAAAGAGACCACAGTCCAGACCCAGACAATTGACTCTGCGCAAGATACACTGAGCCAGAGGTCTCCAGACCAGTGTGTCTGGTGCAGTCAACAGTGGCTGGATGAATTGGAGTCGGTACGTGCCTTTTCTACTGACCAAATTCATGAGTTTTGTCCTCCATCAACCTTCGACAGAAATAAAACCGCTTGAGGCACTCAGTGTAATTGATCCCCAAAACTGTTCACCATTTCTCTCTGGATGCTATCAAGCAGCTAAGAAAAATTATACTATGATCATCAAAAAACTCTGTAACCTTCAAAAGTCGTCGCTGCACAACCTCATCCACTTGCCAAGACAGAGGAAGAAAAGATTTAGAACAAAGTATCACCACGCCCCTACTCACAGAAGACTATGACTTAAAAAATAGAACCATTGTATTTGGTCCTCCAGTCAGCTTCATTTTTGGAATCACTGTGTGTTTCTTGTACAAATGTCACATGCAGGTTCTTTATGTTAATAAAATCCATTAATGGTAATCATTTTAATTTGTCCCTGCACCGTTTAAATTAAGGGTAGCCATGCCAATTATATTCCTACTACCATAGGTAGGTGGAGTGAGAGGATTGCTCCTCATGATTAACCTTTTTTTCGAAGTTTGACAGGAATTTTTTGAGGCGGGCAGTCTCCCTCTCCCTGAAGGCACCCTCTCTTCTAAGCTGACTGATGTCCTCAATAAACTGACATTGATTGAGAAAATAAAGCTCAGCTTTAACACCTTGCTGTCCTTTGGTTTGTCACAAGAAGCAATTATGTCTTCTGCTTTATAATGCACTGATACCTTTTCATCAGTAGTATGCAGATCTACCTGTGAACAATGTGACCAGATAGCACCAACACACACAGTGTCACTCACGTCATCAGTAACATCTGCCTTATTTGCTTTATTCTCACTATCATAATTGTGGTTGTCCTTTCTTTTAAACCGAACTTTAAAAGTCACATCCATTTCAACATCTTGCAAGCGTAAAGCGTCACTGCCAGTAGTCTTCACCTCAACATGTGGCACTCCAGGCTGTACGCTCAGCAAACGCTGTAAGCTCCTTGGTGATTATATCATTTACTGACACAGTGGCAGGGGGTTCAGGAGAACTATCGCTTGTGGGCACATGATCTGGAGAAAGATCAGCCTCTATGGTATCAGACTGAACATCATTTTCATTTACTCCATTCATTCACTCAACCTCCTGTACTGGCAAATTACCTTCAGAGGGGCAGTTATATTAGGACTAGCCACATTTATTTCAGTAGAAGCATTTGATTTTTGACCCACACCATCATTCCTAGGGGCAGTCACGCATGGTATGACCCATACTCATGACTTCAAACCACAATCAGATAAAACAAAAACAAAACCATAAAAACCATCCACCTTTAGTTTTAGGACCACATTTAGATCATGATGGCCACTGTCAAGCACCATATACACCTGCCTTCTAAAGGAAACTCAGTGTTTCAACAGCGGCGATTTACAGCCAAGCGGGATCTTAAAAGTGATTCCCATTTGTCATTGTGATCACAGAGCATACCACAGCACACAGTGCACACAACAAAATTCTACCTCTGCATTTAACCCATCACACCTGTGAGCAGGGGGCAGCCACGACAACGGCACCCAGGGAGCAGTGTGTGGGGACGGTACCATGCTCGGGGTACCTCAGTCATGGGGGAGGATGGTGGAGAGCGCTGGTCATTCACTTCCCAGTGTTGGTGTGGGGACCTGTGACCCTTTTGACTGCAAATCCAACTCCTTAACCACTAGCCCATGACTGCCTCTTCCTGATAAAACCATAGCTGACCATAATGCTCTAACTCTCTTCGAATCAATTCATCTTTTATGAAAGGTGGGACATTGGAGATGATAACCTTTTTTGAGGGACTGCTTAGAGGAAGTACAGGCCAGAGAGTATCATTAATCACTATTCCCTTTAGAATCATTTCCTTCATTTTTTCAACAGTCCCAAGGAAAAGGACAGTTGTGTTATTTATACATGAAGCCGACTTTACATGCTCATGACCAATAACCAAACTACACTTCTCAACATTTGCATTACATTCAATTCTAACTCCATGACCCCGGGTTACCTTTTCAAAACCCATTGCTCAAGCAGCCACCATGCTTCCAGCTTCAGTTGGTAGCTGACTTGATAGGACACAGAAGAACAAGGTATGAGTGCCCATAGATCTAAACTACAAAAAAATAATAAATTACCACAAAACACATACATAAGACACACAAAAAGATAGGCCAAAAGCCGGCTGCAGTCACACGCACATGCATATGAGAGAGAGACAGGGAGAGGGAGAGAGAGAGAGAGAGAGAAAGAGAGAGGGAGAGAGAAACAGACGGAGAGAGAGAAAGAGAATGAGAGCGCGAGAGAGAGAGAGACAGAGACAGAGAAAGAGAGTGAGAGGAGATTTTATAAAGTACTTCCATGCCCAGT
>CM050201.1:5330000-5337500 GCA_027475355.1 Coilia nasus | reverse complement strand
GAGAGGTCTGGGAGTGATTAAAGTGACAGTCATCACTGATAAGAGCTCTCTAACTGGGGATAGTGAGGAAGACAGAAAGACAGTGAGAGAGACAGAGAGAGAGAGAGAGAGAGAGAGAGAGAGAGAGAGAGAGAGAGAGAGAAATGAGATGACTGCAAAGACGAGGCTTTATGAAAGAACATAAAAATGGGGAGTTAAAGACAAGTACAGAGATGAAGCATGAGACAAGTCATAGAAGAATGCAAGTATAAAGCCATGGAAGAAAGAAAGAAAGAAAGAAAGAAAGAAAGAAAGAAAGAAAGAAAGAAAGAAAGAAAGAAAGAAAGAAAGAAAGAAAGAAAGAAAGAAAGGTGAATACATCAAAGTGAAAGATAGCGGTCTCCATTAGCAGTGAGATAGCTGCATGCATGCCCAACAGCTCGCCTACTCTCTGGTCAGGGCCTACATGGCCCGCCCTCACCTCACACATCACTTCCTGTCTCCCAGGGGCTGAGGTCAGCATGATTGACAGAGGTCAGAGTGGTGGGCTGGGCAGTGGGGTGGAAAGAGGAGAGAGAGCAGACAGCTGGGCTGTCTTGGAGCCCTGCACGATCCTGACTAAGAGGCTTCTGCCATACAGACAAGTGCTCTGGACCATAAAAATACAGCATAGATCTGCTACTGTATGCATACCATATGCATCTGTCTTTCTCTTGCTCTTTCTTTCCCTCTCTCTACATCTCTTTCTCTTTACCACACACACACCTGCACACACACACACACACACACACACACACACACACACACACACACACACACACACACACACACACACACACACACACACACTTTCTTCCTTTCTCTTCGTGCATCTATTATATGACTAGTGGTATAGTCCTAGGAGGCAGTAGCTTGCTGTGCTTTTATTTTAATTTCATAGTAACACTACTACTTCAGCCTCCTTTTGTGCTGGTGAAAAAGACACCTACATTCAGTTAGCCAGTCAGTCAGTCATTTGAGCGGTCATTGTAAAAGGCCTCAGCAGTCAGTCTCCGGCAGGGTCCTCCCTATCTCTTATTTTCCCCCCAGCTCTTGACCTTTCATTGATCCCTTTCATTTCCAACGGATGACAGCATTAATGTTTAAATCCACTGCACCGCCGGCACACACAGACACATACACACGCACACGCACACACACACACATGCACACTCAGGGAAGAGAGCCGTGATGCTGGTAACGGAGGACTCTTCTCTCCACTTACTTCCCCTCACAGCTCTATAAGGGATATCCATATTTATGGGGCCATGTCTTTATATTTATGCAGTTCAATGGCTCCTTGAAAAATAGATTTTTCTCTCCGCTCTTCTGTGCATGACAAGCAGCCCGAAAAAGCGGGACTCATCTGGGAATGCATGAACGGACGTCCGCTCATGTCCTGACTACAGTGTGGGCTGGAAGGGCAGAGGCTGTCTTTAGTATATGTCAGTACGCTGCTGTGTTTCCAGAGGATAGGAGGGTTTTATTTTGGCCCAAGGAGAAAAGGAGGACTCTTTCTGACTGTGGGGAATGTATGTGGTCGATAGAGAGGGGATGGGAAAGAAAAGAAGAAGGCAACAATGGAAGGAGAAAGATAAATATAGCTGGAAGCAGCAATGAGGGGGCCAAACAGTTGCCCGTAGCGATATGATGATGCTATGTCTTTCTAGCACCTTCCGAATCACGTCTCCATTGCATAATTCTTGTTTGGCCTCACTTCCTGTTTGGCACCCTTACCATGAATTTTGGTTAGCTGTGAGGTATGCATGCATTTGCTGTGTTAACCCACTTAACAATTCTGTTTTTTTAATAAATAAAAAAAAAACATTAAGAGTTATTAGCAAAAATGCATTTTTGCCTATGCTGGCACCCCCTGCTGGACAAAAGGTGCCATGTTTTGTATGTTTTGTGCCCCTTATTGGGTCCCAAGTGCCTCTGACAAGTTTGGTTTGCATATGTCAAATCCTTCCTGAGATATAACCTCACTTCCTGTTTGAATTTTGATTGGCTGAGACATCACAAAAACTGTGTTAGGCCTGGTCTGAAGATCATCTTTGCCAAATTTTTGACCAAATTTGTGGCCTGTGTAACTTTAGTTTCATTCATATGTCAGCCACTATAATGAGGTTGCCATGGTGAATGTTTTGGTCTTGAGACCCTTGCTCTATTAACTTGCGTGAGACCCTTTGGTCTATTAACCTACTTAAGAATTATTTTTTTAATCAGGGCACATTAGGAGTTCCAAGCAAAAATACATTTTTATATAACTGCTGTCATTTTTTGTATGCTTTCTCCTTGCCTTTGTCAAGTTTGGTTAGCCTATGTGAAAATCTTGCCTAACTTCTTGTTTGGTGGCTGCGTTCTCATGCATGTCAACCACTTTGGATACCTGCCTGTGTTATCCCTTTGGAAAAAAAAACAATACATACATTGCAAAGGCTTGGTAGATACAGGTGGTGGAAAGAGGCGTCATAAAATGCTAATTTAACACCAAAGACAATGCTTTAATGCCAAGACAACTTTAGGAAACATGCATGTGGTTGTTGTTTCTTCAGTGTGTGTCCATGTACAGTACACAACACGTGTTTTCAGTCTGTGTGAGTATAGGGTTATGAGATGTGTGTAATAGCACGTGTGGGTAGACTGGGCTGACTACACATACACACCTTGATATTTTGTGTGATTTAGTGCTGATGAGTCATTACACAATGCACACATGCATGCATCACACACACACATACACACCCACACTGTCCTTGACAGCTTTGCATACATACACTTATCCACTCACCCACTTATCCTGTCACATCTATACAAACACACACACACACACACACACACACACACACACACACACATGCACGCATGCACACACGCACACACAGACACACACACACACCAACACACATCTACACACACACACACACACACACACACAAACACACACACACACACACACACACACACACACACACACACACACACACACACACACACACACACACACACTACCACACAGGAAAATGCATGCCTGACAGGATGTGCGGTTGACAAATGCCGTGTGTCACACGAGCTGATTGGAGGCTGCGTTCCCTCGGCAGGAGCCTCCACCCACAGCACTCACTCCAGTGACTGATGGCCAACTCCAGCAGCACAGACCAGAGCAGAGCACAGGGGCCCTAATGGAGCCAGCCAGGGAGGGGGAGAGGTGGAGGGAGAGAGATGGGGGGGGGGGGGGGGGGGGAGACGGAAGCAAGAAAGAGATCGAGAGAGAGAGAGGGAGAGAGAGAGGGAGATGGAGAGGGAGAGAGAGAGAGAGGGAGAGAGAGAGGGAGATGGAGAGGGAGAGAGATAGAGAGGTGGAAAGGAGTGAAAGATAGGAGTGAGAGAGAGATTGAGAGAGAGAGAGAGAGAGTAAGGGATGGAGTCAGACACAGAGGGAAAGAAAAAAAAGGGAGGACAGAGGAAGAAAGACAGAGAGCAGGAAGATGGGAGTGGAGAAGGGTAGATGGAATTTTGAGAGATAGGGCGATAGAGGGAGAGACAGATGAAAAGAGGCTAGAGGGTACAAGAGAGAGAAAGAGAGAGAGAGAAAGAGATGTATACATATATAAAAAGAAGATGGGAGTAAGAGGTGAGAGAAAGAGGGGGTGCAAGAGAGGGATGGATAAAAGTATAGGGAGGGACAGAACAGCCTAAAAGAGAGATGGAGTGAGAGAGATAAACTCCACCATAATGGCTCTTCAAATGATAAGTCACTAATCGTTCAAAATCCCCTGCCCTCAGCTTATCACTGACACATACACTCCTCTATTCTCTCTCCCTTTCTCCCCCTTCCTTCCCCTTATTCCCCCTCTTTACCATCATCCTTCCTCTTTTTTCTCTGTCTCTGTCTCTGTCTCTGTCTCTCTCTCTCTCTCTCTCTCTCTCTCTCTCTCTCTCTCTCTGCTGTCCAGACTGTTCTGCGTGACAGCTCTATCATCTGTGCGGCTGACAGGAGGGCCGTGGCGTCGGGGGAGTCGACTCCTGTGTTCGTGTCAATCACTGCTTCCCCGGCTGACAGGCGGGAACAGCCAGCGCCTGAATGCTACGGGCTCCCGCGGGGCTGGGCGTGTTCGGCACGACGCGGCCCACGCTGGCACCGACCAGCTCCCTTTCCCCGACACCCACTCCCCTTGAGCTCGCCACGGGAGGACAACAAGACAGGAAGAGATGCTGAAGAGGTGACTTAAGGGGGATCATGGAGGTAAAGGGATAAAAAACAAGGGTTTTAGGGTGAAAACGACAAAGACGGGGCTGACAGATAAGAAGTACAGACGTACAGAGACAGACAGACAGACATGGAGGAAAAGAGATAGGCATACGGCAGAAAGACAGAGACATGGATGGGAAGAGGGAAAGAGAGAACAAAAAAAACAGAGGGAGGCAGAAAGAGAGAGAGTGTGAGAGAGCGAGAGGGAGAGAGAGAGAGAGAGAGAGGGAGAGAGGGAGAGAGAGTGCACGAGAGAGGGGGGGGGGAGAGAGAGAGAATGACAGAGAGAGAGAGAGAGAAAGAGAGAGAGAGAAGAGCAAGCGAGAGAGAGATAGTCAAAAATGATGATCTATGTCTCAATACTTTTCTATGTAGCTGTGGCCTTGAGTGCCGGGCAACACTGTTTTCCTCTAAGTGCTGATGCCAATAAAGCAGAGATAGATGGATGGGTGCATGGCTGGAGAGGGAGTTGCAGGTGGTGGGGGGGAGATGGGGAAGGGGGAGAGGGAGAGGGGGTGGAGGCAGGGCAGGGATGCAGGTAGCAAAGCTACACGTGAGCACTCGGTGCTACAAACAGGAATGAATAATGCAGCTGCACCTGCGGGGAAAATGAGTGTGTGTGTATGTGTGTGTGTGTATGTGTGTATTTGTGTCTTTGTGTAGTGTGTGTGTGTGTGTTTGTGTCTACGTGCATGCATCTGTGCATGTCAGTGTGGGCCCATTTATGTGTGTGTGTGGAAGTGTGTCCATCTGTGTGTGTGTGTGTGTTTGTGTGTGTGCATACTCATATGGGTGTGAGCATGTGAACTAATGAAGGTGAATGAGTGTGTGTGTGTGTGTGTGTGTGCGAGCAGCGAGTGTGCTTCCTCAAGTCAGAGATCAATGTGGCTGTGCCCTGATGATACATCATAGTTAAGGATGCACCACGGCATGAGGCCCCTTTTCAGACTGCACCCCCCACCACCCACAACCCCCCTACAACCCCCCCACAACCCCTTCACACTTAAGCCACCCGTGGAATGATGAAGTGTCTCCACTGGCCGAGATAACAGCTGACCCTGGGACGCAAACAAGAACCCATGGCTCACGTGAGCCACATTGGAGCCAAAGTCAGTCCCTCACGCTGATGGCGAAGTGGGGGGTAAAGGGGTGGGGGAGGCTGGTGGGGATTTTGTTCGGGAGACCCTGATGGATGATAACTGATAGCTGTGGGTACAGCACTCCCCACATTCCATAGATTAGATTAGCACCCCTGCCTCGAAAAACATCTCCTCTGGCCTACATCCAACAGCTCCATACAATATGATCCATTATTCATACATAGCTGTTGCTGGACTTGATAATGTGTATACGCAGAAAATAGTCCTAGTAGATCTTCAGGCCTACTGTCTGGCTGTGTTCAGGCCTACATTTTTACGTAAATCTGATCATTTCAGAGTGGCTGTGTAACTCAAGATATGAACAGGTGACAAAAGTGGACTGCCCTCAATCTGAAAAACTGAAAAGTCTGTTTTTGAAAAGCTCTTAGTAAATGAGAGTGGAGCGTTGTTGTGGTTGTGTCTACAAAAGCCTCCAGAAGGGCAGCCAGTGGGGCCGTGCTGTGCTGGCGGAGATAGAACCACCGCCTGTGTCAACACTGGGCCTCTGGGCCTCAATGCTGGGAGGGGAGGTGTGTGTGTGTGTGTGTGTGTGTGTGTGTGTGTGTGTGTGTGCGTGCGTGCCTGCGGGTGTGCATATGTGTGTGTGTGCATGCATTTTTCAAAACAGGTGGTCTCAAGTTTGGTGGCTGGCATTGTCAAATTTCCAACCGCCCAACCCCCTCCACATACACAAACACACACACACACGGAAATGAGGTTATGTGGTCAATTGGTGCTGATTGGCCTTTTGATTTGGACTCTCTGCAGCGTGGGGAGGGAGCAGCATGACAGGGGCACAGCTGCACATCCTCCACTTCAGAGGTAGAGAGACAGTCAGAGAGAGGGACGGGGAGAGAGAGGTAGAGAGAGAAAGACAGATAGACAGAGAGAGAGAAAGACAGACAGAGTGGGAGAGAGAGAGAGGAAGACAGTGACAGAGAGACAGAAAGAGAGAAACACACAGAAAGAGAGTCAGAGAGAGGGAGGGAGAGAGACTGTGACTGAGGGAGAGAGGGATGTATAGAGAGAAAAAAGAAGAGAGAGAAGGAAAGAGTGAGAAAGGGAGGGGGACACAACAGGGTAAGAATGTAATAAAGAAAGATGAATCAGACCAGAGATCTTTGGAAGAAAAAGATTTCCAATATGACTGATTGATAGAGAAGGAGAGAGGGGGAAGGGGACAAAGAGTAGAGAGATGGAAAGAGAGAGGCAGGAAGTGAGAGAGGGAGGCCAGGGGCTTGGGAAAAGCTCCTTACTGGGTGAGTTATGTGTTTGGTCCAGTGGCGAGGAATGGGCTGAGATTGACTTGTTATTGCAGGTGTGTGTAGCCCCGGCTCAGACAGAACCCTCGTAAAAAGGAACAGGTCCCGCAATCTGAAATCTTACTGTTGCTCCCCTGGGGGAGGGCAAACATATAGAAACAGGAAAGAAAGAAAGAAAGAAAGAAAGAAAGAAAGAAAGAAAGAAAGAAAGAAAGAAAGAAAGAAAGAAAGAAAGAAAGAAAGAAAGAAAGAGTAAAAGGGGAAAACACCAACAGAAAATACAAGCAGTAATGGGAGGGGAAAATGTTAAGCATCCAATGGTCTGTCCATTGCGTGCAGACCAGTACTGGGTTGATAGAAAGCTGGTGGAGGAACCCTGGAGTTGGTTTCTGTTGGCCAGCAGCCTCACCTGCCTCTGCTCAGCCAGGAGCTCTTTCTCTGCAGAAGCTTCCAGAAAGGGGTAGGGGGGCTTTTATGGAGCTTCTCCAGCCCATGTATCACCGCTCACTTTGGCAACTCCCGTGTCCCGTGGGGAAAAATAAAAGATCTCCCCAGCAAACCTGCTCGAAAACCCCACTGCAATAATTTGCTGCTGCATTTTTCTCTTACTGTAGTTTGAATTCATTTCAAAGGCACTTAATTGGCATGGCAAACTAGGTACTTAAACATTGCCAAAGTGGTCATTACATACATACAAAAAATGAGGCTCAATATTATTTAACGGCCTAAAACAGGGCCCTGTTGGCCCTTGGCCCTCTCATCATCCTCTCTTTCCATTTGTTCTCTTAGCCTATTTAACTTCTCCATTTCTTCTTTCTTTCTTCCTTCC
>CM050201.1:5312500-5327500 GCA_027475355.1 Coilia nasus | reverse complement strand
AAAGCAGAAGACATAAATGGAGGGGAGAAAAGAGGAGAGAAAAGGAGGGAAGAGATGAGGAGAAGAAAATATAAGAGAGGAGAGAAAAGCAGAGGAGAATGGTAAGGAGACAGCATATGTGACATGCTGGCTCACTTCTGGGCTGGATCTGGCACATGATTGTGTGCAAGGCCAGGGATGCGTTTCCTGATAATGATGATCTTAGGATTAAGAGTGTTGTAAATGAGTGATCTTACAAACGTTCTTTATATTTCTACGCCATGATCGTAACATAAACACGCAAGCCCTGCTCTTAAGATGTCCTTAAGATGATTCTTAGAGCTGAAAGCTGGCACTATTAAGTGATACTGAGCATCGCACACCACATCTCTAGCCAATAAGGCCCAAAAATGTCTCTAGGTTTTACGTAAGCTGAAGAAAGCAAGAGCTACACCTCCCACCATGTGCCCTTTCTACAGGGACACTATTGAAAGTGTCATCACTGGCTGCATCACTGTGTGGCACGGAGGCAGCTCGACATACACTACAATGCATAGTCAATACAGCCAGCAGGATCATTGGTGCCCCTCTGCCCTCCATCTCGGACATGTTCAACACATGCCTCACCCGCAGAGCCATCAGCACTGCCATTATCACCCCTCACACTCACACCTCAGCCTCCTGCCTTCAGGTAGAATGTACCGGAGCCTCCAGGCCCCCACCACAAGACTGGGAAACAGCTTCATGCATCAGGTAGTCAGGATACTAAACTTGATACACTTCCTCCCCCCTCTGCCTCCCGGAACTCCAGACACACACACTACACCTCCACCAACCCCAACCCCCACCACCCGCCCCTCTGAACTCCACACACCCACGCTACACCCCCACCACCACCAACTCCCACCACCCACCCCTCTGAACTCCACACACACACAGACACACTACCTCCTCCTCTCTGAACTTCATACACACACACTGCCACCACCCTCGGCCCCCCTGAACTCCACACACACTACCACCACCACCCCTTTTTGGTCATATGCCCTTGTGCATATTTCCTTCTCCCATTGTTTTTTTTTGCACAGGAACACAAGAACAGTCTTGTAGTCCAAGAGCCTGTTCGAAATGGCTAAACTTGCTGCCTAAGTAGTTGCCTAACGCGGCAGCGAGTCATCAAGTGCTGTTCGAAACGGTTAAAGTTATTATTTCCTGTCGCAGCAGTTGCCTTCAAATTGTCCGCGCGACAGGCAGTTTTAAAGGCAGCTTCGATGATTCCTTCAAGCTGCCTATTACCCAGAATTCTGTGCGCTAACTTTCAAACAACTGTGAAATGTAAATAAAGATGGCGGCCGTCATGAATCTTGCAGTTGCTGTCGGTATCAACATCTTATTTGTTTGGTACTGTATCGCTTGTATTTTTACAATTTAGATGAGAAATCAACAATGTACTATCTAAATATCCCAACACATTAACTATTAATAGCGTATTGTACGATTTATATACTGTCTGACAGTCAACTGACTAACGTTAGCCAACTAGCTTACGTCAGCTAGTTTCACGTTCTTGCTACGTGCTAAAGTCATACCCCAACTTTTGCTCTCTTAAAATCCCGTTCGAAACCAGTACTTATAGAAGTTGCCTTCACCCCGTAGTCATATCTAATTAGGCATTTCTCTATTTAGGCAGGGAGTCATCGAGTCAGCTAGCCTGGTAAACCCGCCCCTCGTACTTCATTTCATTTCGTGCAGAGGGTCTGGACCGGAATCGCTTGAGGTACATTTGCGATGTTCCAGAAACATCGATCCAATCAGCGAACAGAGGGTGTGTTCGTTGGCTGTGACGTTGACCTTGTGTGCTACATTTGAATTGTAGTGCGTAGGTAGGCTAATTGCATACGTGATGACCAGGCGTTAGTGATTGGGTAAAGGCAGAGGCATTTTTTTAAAACTTCAGCAGAGTCCACACTCTGTCGTTTCTGACGGTCTCTGTTCCAGACCCTCTGTACAAAATGAAATGAAGTACGAGGGGCGGGTTTACCAGGCTACGAGGCAGCTGCCTTCTGTTTCGAACAGAGCCCAAGTGTCCCTGCCCCAGGAAACTCATCTCTCTCATCTCTTCTTTTGTGCATTCCCTCCCCCACCATTTAATTGTAATTTCACTAAATATTATCTGTTTATAACTGCACTGTGACACTTTTTTGATGTCTTTATATTTGTATAGGTAAGTTGACAATAGAAGAACTTTGAATCTTGAACCTTTCATTTGAATTGCATTGGACACATGGTGAATAAGTTGGCTTCAATGCAATAAAATAATTTTTAAATAAACAAAACTTGTGACATTTGCATAGCTTATCTCATTCACGAATTAGCAGAAATTATCTCCATTTAAATATGCATGTAACAATTCTGTCTTTTCTTTGTCTAAATCTTCCAAACAAGCAATGTATCAAAAATGTAGGGAAATTACTGATATTCAAATAGGCCTCTTTAAAAGCAATTGTTTAGGGAGCTATAATTTAGCCTACAGTTCAGTTTAACTAGCTCCAGACATAGATTTATGATCGAGGCCGAGCCTCTCTCTAGCCAATCAGCACCAGGTCTGTTTGAGACCGAGCCTCTCTCTGGCCAATCAGCACCAGGTCTGTTTGAGACCAAGCCTCTCTCTAGCCAATCAGTACTTGGCCTATTTGAGACATCATCACTCTCTAGCCCAACACCACCTGGTCTGTTTGAGACAGCAACTCTCTGTAGTTGGTTAACACCAGGTTTCTTTGGGACCGAGCCTCTCTCTACCCAATCAGCACCAGGTCTGCTTGGGCCTGTGCCAAAGAGTTAGGAGTGTGAGAGGAAACGTGGAGCTGAGGAAGGTCGGCCGCTGGGGCTGCAGTAGATGTAGTGTGATACTGCTGACAGCATTTGATACGCTGCTCTGCATTTAGCGTGTAGTGAAACCACTGAGCCAATATATCGTATCACTTTACTGCGACGGGATAAGAGACTGAGCACATAGCCAGTGAAGCTGAGATCGCAGTTTCATTTCCATAGAACTGCTGGTGTGATATACAGTATAGTCACATAATGCACTGTAAATCTCAGGATTGTGCAGATAAATTGATGTTTCACAGCAGAGGAGGTCTTTTTGCTTTTAATGCACAGAGCTGGTGATTGCTTTAGGACATACTGTGCTGTGTTCCATTACTGAGGGATGGAGAGGAGGGTGATTACGCTGTGAAAAGCAACTGCTGCTGGAATCTGTAAACAATTGAACAGAAAGCACTTCGAAGGTAGGTTCAGAAAGGGTAGGTTCAGAAATACAGCCCAGATCTGGTCTAGATCTCAGGGACAAGGACAGTGGATTACTTTGGGACAGATTATAGACAGAAGAAAGAGTGGATCACTTTGGTGTAGATCTCAGGCATTAAACAGAAGGGAGAAAGTGGATTACTTTGGTCTAGATCTTAGGCATCAGGCAGAAGACAGTATATTACTCTGGTGTAGACCTCAGGTATAGGGGAGAGTAGATTACTCTGGCTGAGATCTGGCATGGGTCTGTCTCTGATTTGGCATGGTATTGGGGATTAACGAACATGGGCATTACACTTACAAGGACATCAGGCTGTGGAGTAAAGATAAGTGCTCTCAGCAGCTGATGAAGTTTAAATGGTTGCACAAACTAAACACGGAGGTATGCTGACACACAAACACACCGATGAGGAAGCACTGGCAAATGCAAGGCCTTTCCCCTCTCAAGCTGGAGGGAGATGCCTACATAATTGGCCAAACTGAACTCAAGGAACAGCCAAAGAAAGGTTACACCAGCTCTCTCTCTCTCTCTGCATTTATGTCAGTGTTTCATCACCACTGGCCATCTGGTCTTTATTATAAAGACAGTTTGACTGTTTTTCTGCCATCGACATAAAGGAATTTAATGGACTTGCACAAAGCTGTTAATTTGATTTCTTTGTGTATGTACATATGTGTATGTGTGTGTGTGTGTGTGTGTGTGTGTGTGTGTGTATGTGTGTGTAAGTGCAATTGGCACAGACTGTCAGGTAGTTGTTCTCCAGGGAATTCATTTGATGCGCAGGTTCTTTTACAAATCAGTGTGTGTGTGTGTGTGTGTGTGTGTGTGTGTGTGTGTGTGTGTGTGTGTGTACTGTATGTGTGTGTGTGTTTGAATAGCTGTATGAAAACTACATTTCCTAATGTACGTAAATATTTGTATAAACCAAAACACGTGTGTACTGATTTTCATGTAAAAATATATCATAAATGGTACTGATAATATTGTTTGCATGATGTGCTTTTGTGTGTGTACCTGTGTGTTTGTGTGTATGTGTGCATGAATGTGTATGTGTGTGCTTGTCTACATATATGTGTGTGTTTGTGGTTGTCTACATATGTGTGTGTGTGTGTGTGTGTGTGTATGACTCACGGTTGGCAGAGCTTGATGAGGTCCTGGTCGGTGGTGGCGGGGGGCAGGCCGCGGATGTACAGGTTGGTCTTGCTCAGCTGCTCCGCTCCGCTGTGGCTGCAGCTGTTGGTGGTGGGGCTGGGCGGGGCCATGGGGTGAGGGGGTGGAGCATAGGGCTGCTGCAAGAAAGAGAAGGAGGCGGGGTTAGTCCAGTGATGGTAAAAAAGTGACACATTTTGGTTAACGCTGCCGTAGTACCTCTGCTCAACATTGTACTTCATAAACTACTGTCAGGGAACACTTCTTGGCCTTTTGCATCCCTTGACTACATTTTTAACTGCCAATTAACGAAGAAAAAATAGGGCAGAACAAATAATGGTTGAAAGCCCAAACAAAGTTCCCACCCACTGCAAAGTAAACATATACTTAATAAGATTGTCCAGACTTTTTTTTTAAAAACAGAAAGAATTTGGTCCAGCAGTTTACATTTTGGCAGGGTCTGTTAGGAAAGATCCCAAATTGCCCAACTAGGGCTGGAAGAAGGCACAATGCCAACCAGATCAGAACTGAATCACAGGCCGCATCAGTCAAGGATTGACATGCTATCTAGGGTCGCAGCTGGTAGTTTACATTTTGATGTAACTGCACATTGTGACTCGCACTTTCACATTGAAGAAGATGACATAATTCCAGAATAAAGGACATTAGGATGCAGAGAAATGAGCTGGGAATTGGAAATAGAATCGCAGCTCATGTTATTTCTGTTGGACGTGGTTCATTCCGCCAATTGAGACATTCGAAAACCCGCCACAAGCGTTTCACTGGGATGCTCCAGTTACTTGACTTATTTTCACACAGACCATTTTTACACACCACACTGCAATCTCAGCCAACTCTGGGACACAGAGGAGAGGGTCATCGTGTAATGTGTGTACCTATGCATGCTCCGGCTGTGCGTAATGTTTTGGAATGACCATAAGAGAATTGTATTCAGCAATTACACGTGTGTGTGTGTGTGTGTACACAGGTGCGTTTTTGTGTTTGTGTGTGTGTGTGTGTGTGTGTGTGTGTTAGCAAGAGAGGGAGAGAGAGAGAACATGTGTGTGTAGTTGTATTTGCGGAAGCCAAGGTTACACGAGAGAGCCTCCAAACTATTCACACTCGCCGAGCTCACGTTTCTCTTCCAGACGAGTCAATTATCAAACAATTTACACCTCCAGCAGTGAGACAGGTATCGAGTGACCTTCACCCCTTCATACTCTCCATCGCCTCCCTCTCCTCTTCCTCAATCCACTTCCACTCCACCTCTCCTACACCATCTCATTCCCTCTTCCCTCGCTCTCCCTCCTTCACGTAAAATCTTGTTTTCCTTCTCTCTTTCGTCTGGGCTTCACCGACCTCTAATTTTACACCTCTCACCTCTCCCTCCCCCCTTCTCGCTTTCTCTTACTCTCTCTCTCTTTCCCTAGATTCCTCTCTTTCATACTTTCTTTTGTTTCATTATCTGGCTCCATCCATCCATGTTGGCTATCCCTCCTCCCTGCTCCTTCTGTTTCACCTCCCTCCCTGCTGCCGTGACTAGTTCATCCCTTATTTCCTCTCCTCTTTTACTTCACCATCTATATCCATCACTCATTAATTCCCACCTCCTCTCTCTCTTAGTCTCTCAGTCTATCCTCTCTTTCTTTCTTTGTCTCTTGCTCACCATTTTATTGTGTTTGATTCATGGCCCTCTCACTTCTTTTCTCCTCTTTGTCTCTTGTCGTAGGGAAAATCCCAAATGTTCACTCATCTACTGTATAAGTGTACAATGTAGTAAATCAACCAATGTAACTGAGAGGCCAGGCTACCAGGCTATATGGTGCACTGTACAGGGAATGAATGGATGTTTTTTGAAGAACCTTACTCTCTTTTGATATCCCTACTTTCTCTTTCATTACCACTTTTTTTTTAATCTCTTGCCTCTATATATTTATGCTTGACTTTCTTTTTTATATCTCCTTCTATGCCATTTTCTGTCTTTCCATCTTTTGTGTTCTCTCTCTATGCCATTTTCTGTCTTTCTCTCTCTCCTGGTCTGTGGTTGACTGTTATTCACCTGAGAGTGTGAGCTTATACGGAGTATATGACATTTCTTTACTATGACATGCTTTTCAGATAGGCTTTTGAAGGAGGCATTTTGGAACATGTGATAGTTCAATAAAATGACTCCACACACACACACACACACACACACACACACACACACACACACACACACACACACACACACACACACACACACACACACACACACACACACACACACACACACACACACACACACACACATTCTCTGTCTCTGCTGCTGTTAGTTTAGATTGATGGCTTGAGTGGCAGACATCCAGCTCTTCCCTTATCTCTCACCCACATAGCGAGACAGCTACAAAGAGAGAGAGAGAGAGAGAGAGAGGGAGAGAGAAAGAGAGAGAGAGAGGGAGAGAGGGAGAGGCTGAAGAAAAATACCCGCATGTACACAGTACTAGAGATAACTCAGAATACAATGTACATACACACACATGGTACATTAGTCATGAAATGCATAAAGGGTTTGGGGGTCGGTAGGTGAGGATGGAGTCTGTGCCTGATGAGGGCCAGATCCGTGAAAAAAAATATGAGTGCATGGCAGACGGAGACAACTGGAAATACGATCTCTGTAACCAGCTCAATTTAACAATGTTAGCCCCCTCTGGCAGACCCCCTGCAGAGGCATTGTGGGAAACTACAGACCTCCACTCACTAACCGCCCACCCTTCACCCCACCTCCACCCCCACCCCTACCCTTCATCTCCTCCACCTAGTAAGGCAAACCCTGCCCCGCCCCAAACCGTTTTTAGCCACGCGTGATTGGCTGCGCTATTTCCATCATGCTCAGCTGGCGTGACTGACAGCGAACCGCGACCCTGGAGCGTGAAGGGAGACGCATCTATCAGTGGGTGAGGCAATTATCACACGCACCCTAACAGCTACTGACAGCCACCGCTTACCAGGCCAAAAACACACTGCCACACACAGACAGACACACACACACACACACGTACACACACACACAAAACAGACACGCTTGCACCCACACACACTAAGCACAACTGACAGCCACCACTTACCAGTTCAAACACACACACACGGACACACACACAGATAACTACACACATGAAAATAAACACACACACACAACTACACACTATATAAATCTGCACACAGCTAGACCAGTTGTATCCTTAAACACACAAGCACTGGCATACACACATGCACGCACACACACACACTCATAACTCTCCCTAATACCCCTGAAGACACACACTGTACATCCAAGCTAAATAAAGTACATAGCTGTCCAAATCAAAAAATTGCTTTCATGCTACGTCAGATACCACAGTACAGTACTGGTACGTTCACGGTCACACAAGCCATGTGCAATCAATTAAATCTACAAATTACAATCTCTTACAAATTACAAAAAGTTACAATAATTTATTTAGGGGCCGAATAAAATAAAACATAAACACAGACACACACACATACATGTAGCATGTATGCACTGATATATAATGTATGGGCTAACTACTGTTTGAGAAATTATTAGGCATGATAAAAGTACTTACTGTACACACACACAGTCACACTAACAGTAAGAGCGCTTACAGCGAGGGATTTAGGGGCTGGATTCCCTCCAAAAGATAAGGAGGAGGTTATTTTCTTTTTCTACCTTCCTCCACCAAAGAACTACAGAGTTTAAAAATGGACACGTATTAATGACTTAGCTTCATTCTAAACAGCAAGAACCATAAAACACTCATCCATCACGTCAGGGAGCTTAAACGGTGGCCCCGTCGGCAATAAAAGAAAAAGAGAGCTGGGGAGTCGGCCGTTAGAGTGGGGCATTAGCATGCCAACACGAGACAGCATCTGTCCACGGCGATTAACGCGTGGGAGCACCCCACCGCGGGGAATGCCAATGAGAAGGAACGCCAGGATCACACTGGGGGCAACTGCATAGGTCACCCTCCGTGGGTGGGTGGGTTGGAGGGAAAAGCGGTATAGGGACCATACTGTGGGCTTGCAGGGAGAGAGGGAGAGAGAGAGAGAGACAGAGAGAGAGAGAGAGAGAGAAAGATGGGAGAGAAAGAGGGAGTGCCTGCTATTGTTTTGCTTCCCTGGGTCTGGGATAAGACTGTGATATATCAAATGCAGGACAAACCATTTAGATGCAAATGTGCCCCAATGCATTGACTGTACGAGCCCCTCCATGCTTAAGGCTGAAGGTGAAAAGAAAGCCCTTTTTTCGTTCTTTTCTCTGTCTCCCTCTCCCTCGCTTTCTACCCCTTCCTCCCTTTCTTCTTATGCTCTCCCTCTTCCTCTCTCTATCTTTGTATCTTTTCTCTCTCTCTCTCTCTCTCCCTCTCTCTCTCTGCATCTTTCAATGCCTTCTGCTGTTGCAGACTTGGCTGGACTCTGGGACCCAGGAATGCGTGTGTATGCCGCCCTATCGATTTGCTTTCATTTTTAAGGTCAGACGCTGAAATCTTACACAATGAGGCACAGAGGGGTCAAGCAGCACGCATTACTTACCACGCCAGGAGAGCAAACCGGAGAGTCCGTGAAAGGAGAGGGAGAGAGAGAGAGGGAGGGGAGGGGAGGGGAGGCGAGGGAAGGGGATGACGAAACACTGAGGTTAATCCAAAGAATAGAACTCAGGGGAGAGGTGAAGTACAGGATGTGTTTTAAGGGCCTCTGTGCGTGTGTGTGAGAGAGTGTGTCTGTAGAGGAGTGTGTGTAAGTGTGTGAGTGTGTGTGTGTGTGTGTGTGTGTGTGTGTGTGTGTGTGTGTGTGACAGAGAGAGATAGAGTGTGTGAGTGTGTGTGTGCAAGAGAAAGAGTGAGAGAGAGAGAGAGAGAGAGAGAGAGAGAGAGAGAGAGAGAGAGAGAGAGAGAGTGTACGTGTGTTTATCTGCATGTACGTGCGTCCATACATCCAAGCATATATCGTCCTCTTGCCTGTCTGTCCAAACAATGTTGAAGCTCAGACCACTGCGCTCGTTTGCTCCCTGTCTGCCTGTCTCTCTGTCTTTCTCTCACTCTCTCCATCCCTGTCTGTCTATGTCCCCTTCTCTCTCTCTCGGTTAATAAGATTTGCTGTTCCTCTGAGCCATCGGAGACTTGGCTTGCTTCCCTCCAGCAGAGAGGCCCATAAATATATAAACACGGGAACACCAGGCTGTCATCCTCGCCGGCACCAAGACCGCCCACAGCTCACGAGAGCACCAGCCAAAGCCCAGCTACACAAAACAGCACTCCCACATCGCCCCATGTCAACAGCACACCAACAAAATACTGTCCCACATCACACACACACCATCCCAGCTCCACCCCCAACCACAGCTTACACCAGCCCATCACAATCCCTACACCATCCTAACACAATTTATAAATGGACGTAATAACTACACACACAAAACAGACGGCACACAACAGCACATTGCCCCACACCATCCCAATCCTGTCTTTACACTCTTCCAGCACTATTCCAACCCCATCTAGACACCATTACAACACCATCTACAGACCATTACAACATCATCCTAACAGTTTTCTAATACTATGACGACACTCCATGACCCATTCCAAAAGGACAGAATTGCTCACACACCACACCATTTGACAGCACCCACACACCCCAACACACCATTTCAGCGTCATGCTGACTTACGTCACACTCTTACTCCAACAAGGCAAAGTGGACTTTAATCACTAGGCGTATGTGAGAAAAAGTCGGAATAGAACTCCTCCACTCTTATTTTTTTCTTCCATCTCTCTCTCTCTCTCTCTCTTTCTCTCTCTCTCTCTCTCTCTCTCTCTCTCTCTCTCTCTCTCTCTCTCTCTCTCTTTCTTACTTTCATAGTGTTCCTAGTGTACCCCCCAGCATGATGCACCCTGGAGCCTCTTGCCAGGGTTTTCAATTTGCCGTGGCCATATTTCTCCACAGCCAGCTGCCTCTCCAGAGCCCCAATTTAGCCAGGCATCTGAGTGGGCAGCCAAGCGGGTAGGACCCCCTGCCAACAGCGTGCCGTCCAGAATGTTTATGGGTGAATTAACTACTGAAGCTAAATCACAGGAGCTGAACATTCTCATAGGCGTTTGTCTCTGTCTCTGTACGGATGTGTGTGTGTGTGTGTGTGTGTGTGTGTGTGTGTGTGTGTGTGTGTGTGTGTGTGTGTGTGTGTGTGTGTGTGTGTGTGTGTGTGATCATCAGTGCTCCTGCATATGTGAGAACACTCTTCCATGATCTCACCTAAGCATAGACGACAGAGAGAGCCACCAGCCAGAATACTAAGCACATTCTTGGCGCTACAAAACACATTTTCACAAAGCTGACATCAGATGACATTCACACATGAAAGTTCAACAGCATGAGAGAGAGAGTGGGAGAGACTGCTAATACACTACCAGCCTTCAATACTGCTTTCTATTAAACCCTGCACACACTAGGCTATACTCACAGAGAGACCCAGAGACTGGAGGACATGGAGATCTATGTTAAATGTGCTTCACAAAAATAAAAGCAAAGAACAATATGTAAAAGCATAAAGATGAAATAAGTGTAAAATACATATACGAAATAAAGACATTTAATAAAAGCAAAGAACTATATGTAAAAGCATAAAGAATAAAATATGTGTAAATGCTTACAATTATAAAAGTAAAATAACCCTAAATCATTAACAGAAAACATCTGATAACAGTTTGGTCTTAAGCCTAGATTTAAAACTGTGAATAGTAGGAGCATTTTTGATGTCTTCTGAAAGTTGATTCCAAAGCTAAACTGCATTTTCAACTTAGACCTTATGTGTTCCCTCCTTGCGTGCAACCTAGGCTGCACTAACTTTGCCATGCCGTTGTTTACTCTGTGTTCCTCTGAATCTCTGATTGGTGTTTGTGTCCTCCTTTTGTAAGTCGCTTTGGATAAATGCATCTGCTATGTGTAATGTAATGTAATAAATGAGCTGAAAGGTGGGGACAGTAGCTATTCCGTGGGTCTGTGTGTGCTGGGGAGGACGTTTTTTGTGTCTGTTTTCTGCTGGGATGGGTGCCGACGGCTGTGTTTGGTATAAGGCAGATAGGGGAGGCTGCATCCCATGCAGTACGTGCCTTGGTCTGTGAGTATTATGTATCCTGAGCCTGTGGTGGTGTTATGTGTACTGAGCCTAACTAGAGGCACCTGCATCTGTTGCAAATGCTGGACAGCTGGGGGTGCCTTTCTGTTGTGTTGTGAGTCTATGTTTAACAGGCTTGATAGTGCTGTTCTTTGCTTAGGACTGAGGACAGGACAGTGTTATGGGTGTACATGTTCGGGCATAGATGTCGTTTTTCTTCTGGGATGGCTGGTAATGGCCATGGTTTGGTAAGAGGATTGGTATGTATGCTGTGGCCATACAGTGCTCTGGGTCTGTGTGGGTCTTTGTGCTTGATCTAGGTCGGTGTGTTAGGTTAGCCTGGATCAAGTCTGGTGTATAAAGACAGGTGGAGAGTTTCTGACTGTGTGTGTGTGTGTGTGTGTGTGTGTGTGTGTGTGTGTGTGTGTGTGTGTGTGTGTGTGTGTGTGTGTGTGTGTGTGTGTGTGTGTGTGTGTGTGTGTGTGTGCTTGGCTGGGTGGTTTTCAAGGTTACTGTGTAAGGTTCTGGACAGTGTCCACGACTGGTGGTTGGAGGAGAGGTGGAGAGGTGGAGAAGGTGATGAGGGCTGTGGCGATGGCGTGTGTTCCTGTGTTCCTGTGTTCCTGTGTGTCTGGGTGTACTGGGCTGGGTGGTGCCTGCACAGCAGTGAAGTAATTGACTGTGATTTATAGCACTGTAATTCCCTATCCTGTAGCTGGAGGGAGGGAGAGAGACAGAGAGATGGAGAGAGAGAGGAAGAAAGGAACAGAGAGTGCAGGTAAGTGAGAGAAAGACAGAGGAAGAAGAACAAAGATTGAGGGAGAGAATGAAAGAAATATGAGAAAAGGAGAGAATAGAAAGAAAAAAACATTATGACAGAGAGAGAAAAAGAGAGAGAGAGAGAGAGAGAGAGAGAGAGAGAGAGAGAAAGGGGAAGCAGCTGAAAGTTAGCCCACGGCCAGGCCCTACCTGGTGTCAATATCACAACCTCTAACCCCCTGTGGCCCTGAAGGCACTGATAGCATGGCAACATGTGGAGTGTGTGTATGTGTGTGTGTGTGTACCTAGGTGGAGCATTGAGAAAGGAAAATGAGTGTTTGTGTCCCCTGCACCCTAATTCTCTGTGAATTGTGTGCATGCATGTGTGTGTGGTAGTATAGTAGTAGGAGGAAGTTAGTCTGGGCTTTTCACACTAGAAGTCTTTCCAATTCAATTCAATTCAACAATGCTTTATTGGCATGACAAATAAGACATTTGTAAAGCAGTAACGCAGGGGGACGCATGACCCCTAGGTGTCTATGTCTAGACAAACATACAGGTGTACAGTATATCACAAGAGAAAATACAAAATAAAATAACTATGTGCAGATTAGTGTATAGTACTCTATGAGCATAACAATGTGTTTTCTATCCCTCTCTATGTCTCTCTGTCTTTCTCCCTCTGCATTAATTTTGATTCTATTTATCATACATTACTAAATGGTGTTGTGACATGGCCAAGTGTCTGTGATGCGGAGGTTGCTGTGTGATGATGGTGATGATGATCAAATGTTTTCTGAAGTGTCATTGAAAAGACGGGGAGCTTTGAAGACTTCTTCCATTTTAATGTGAGGGTATAAGCCATGCTGATGGATATTTGAAATGTGTACGTGCTGATGGTAGGATACATTGTGTCTCTGGCTCTGTAGCCATTTTTCCCTTTCCCCCATTCATTTTGTAAATATCCTTTCTCTTACTATATCTGTCTATTAGTATGAGTCATACATGACACATATTTGTATTTGTCTGTGTTATATTTATTGTATTGTACTGTATATAAGCTGACATCTGCCAGTCAAAGTTAAGTTCCTTATCTATCTCTATTGTCTCTCTGTCTTTCTCTGTCTCCCTCTCTCTCTCTGTCTCTGTCTCCCTGTCTCTTTCTGTCTTTGTCTCTCTGCCTCTCTCTCTTTCTTTGTGAGTGGGTGCATTTTCTGTCTGTCTGTCTGTCTGTCTGTCTGTCTGTCTGTCTGTCTGTCTGTCGGTCTGTTGTGTGTGTGTCTGTGTGTGTGTCTGTGTGTGTCTGTGTGTGTGTGTGTGTGTGTGTGTGTGTGTGTGTGTGTGTGTGTGTGTGTGTGTGTGTGTGTGTGTGTGTGCGTGTGTGTGTGTGTGTGTGCGTGTGTCAGGCATGACGTGGAGCCATGAGTGAACAGCGTGCTTCACACATGAGCACCCAGCTGCTGCAGGAGTGGAGAGTCCTCATGTCAAACCACTACTGAGCACACTCAGCCCTACGCCAGCACTGATACACACACACACACACAGACAGAAAAACATACACACCCACCCAGAAGTGCACAGACACACACACACACACACACACACACACACACACACACACACACACACACACACACGCGCGCGCGCGCGCGCGCGCACACACACACGCACGCACGCACACACACACACACACACACACACACACACACACACACACACACACACACACACACACACACACACACACACACACACGGACAAAAACGAGGGTGGAAATGACAAGTGCGTTTTGTCTCACTTTCTCTCGCTCTGTATCTCCCTCCCTCGTTCCCGCTCGCTCGTCCTCTCCCCTTCTCAATTCCCCTCTCTCCACCTCTCCCACTCTTTCTAACCTTTCAACCTGTTTTTGCAAGCTCCCTTTCTGTCAGACTTTATATCTCCACCAGCCTCCTCATATCTCTTCTCCCATTTCTCTTTTGTTCATCCTCCCTCAGTCTCTCTTTCTTTCTCCCCTACACATCACACCATCACACTCCCTCTCATCACACAGTGCTGTACGTTTATGAAAAAGACATGCCAATGTCAAGATGTCTGTCAGAGAAAGCACGACATGTACATTATCGTGTGTGTGTGTGTGTGTGTGTGTGTGTGTGTGTGTGTGTGTGTGTGTGTGTGTGTGTGTGTGTGTGTGTGTGTGTGCGTGTGTGCGTGCGTGTGTGAGTTGGGAGGTGTTTGTGGATATGACAGCAAAAGTATGCAGAACATGTGGATAAGCTTACATGCTTGAGTGTGTGTTTGTGTGGTGTGTGTTTGTGTGTGTGTGAATTTGTGACACCCAGGCTCACACATACAAACAAACACACACACACACACACACACACACACACACACACACACACACACACACACACACACACACACACACACACACACACACACTGTGCAGTACAGACTCAACAAGGCGTGAAACACAGTGAGGCCACAATAGAGCAGATGGGCTTCTTTTACCATGTGGGCTTTATGTAAAGAGGGGAATGGTGTGTGTGTGTGTGGGTGTGTGTGTGTGTGTG
The DNA here is from genome assembly GCA_027475355.1 of Coilia nasus. Lineage (NCBI taxonomy): Eukaryota > Metazoa > Chordata > Actinopteri > Clupeiformes > Engraulidae > Coilia > Coilia nasus. Next base: position 5,312,580 of record CM050201.1, on the reverse strand, counting down.
TGTGTGTGTGTGTGTGTGCTTGCTTTTTTGCCATGAGTGTGCATGCCTGTGTGTGTGTGTGTGTGTGTGGGTGTGTGTGT
>CM050201.1:5307500-5310000 GCA_027475355.1 Coilia nasus | reverse complement strand
TGTTCTGCTTCAGTGAAAAGATGTAGCACATTTTTTGCTGAAATGTGAAGGGAGTACTCACATTTGTGAGATACTGTATACAAGGGGGAAAGCAGCTATCATATGCCAGGCAAAGCTATCGTCTGCAGGCTTGGCCAAGGAAGAGGATAGTGAGGTGAAAAACAGAGGGAGAGAAAAGAAGAGATTGAGAGGGAAGGGTGGAGAGAGAGAGAGGGAGAGAGAAATGTGCTATTCATACTGCTGTCTATCGTACCTGCAGGAATCCCTCTGGAGAGAAAAAAGAAATGTCAGCCTTTCAGGTGCTCCCACACACCCACACACACCCACACACACACACACCCACATAAACACACACACACACACACACACCATCCCTCACTCCCAAAGAATTCCGGACATTCCACCTTCTCACACTCCAGTGCATTTCAAGAGTGTGTCTGCTTTCACTTTATCTCCAAACACTGGTGTGTGTGTGTGCATGTGTGTGTTTGTCTGCATTTTTGTACGTGTGTGTGTGTGTGTGTGAGTGATGTTTTTTTGTATTTGTATAGTTGTGTGTTTTTGTATATGTGTGTGTGCGTGTATGCCTGTGTGTGTGTGTGTTTGTGTACGTGTGTATGTATGTGTGTGTTTGTGCGTCTGTGTGGTTGTATGGGTCTTGACCACATGTGCAAAGGTGTTTCTCTGAAAATGAATGGAAGGTGCAGGTTGTATGGCGGGTGTCTGAGTAATGACACGGTTTGGATATGTGACTGTGAGTGAATAAGCAGATGAGAAATGAGATGTGTGAGTGTGTGAATGTGTACATGTCGGGGTGTGTGTCTATGCACAAGTGGAAAACCTTCCAATCAGCAATGCTAAGCTTCTAAAGCTCTCTGTCTCTGTCTCTCTTGAAACCAAAGCACCTGTCTTCAATATGCAGTCCCTTTAGATGAAAACTAGACTCTCCATTACTGCAATGTCATTTTAGGCCCCCAGAAACCTGCACACTGAGGGGTCCCTGACAGATATCTCATGGAATTTTTAAAGAAAACGATGAGGATGAGAATAACAACAGCAACAACAACATACTTACCCAAAGAAGAAATATCAGTGCAGCATTATTTCTCCTATTCCCTTCTGATTTTGTCCATTTACTTTGCTCTGATAACTTTTACCACAGCCACAGCTAAGGGGGTATTTTATACCTTTGATTGGGAGGGGGTCCCCAGCAATCTGCAGGGGCTTTGATGCCCATGGGCGGCAGCATTCCCATGAAGCACAGAGCCTGACCGAATGCAGGCCTGCCTGACCGAATGCATGCCTGCACCGTGCGTTGCTGTGGATATGAGGGCCCAGCTGAATGGACTGCCGAAAGCCTCCACTGTGAACATGTCTCACTGGTGTGTGGGGGGGTGGGGGCGGGGTGCGGGGGGCAGGTGGGAGGAAATCACGGGAGATCAAAAGGGCCTCCTGGCTCCTTTATTTTTCTGTATGATTACTTCTCTCCATCCCCCAACTCTGTTCCCTTATGCGTTTTTCCCTTTCTCCCTCTCTCTCTCTCTCTCTCTCTCTCTCTGTCTCTCTCTCTCTGTCTCTCTCTCTCTCTCTCTCTCTCTCTGTCTCTCCCTCACACACACACTTTCTCTTGCTCTCTCTGTACTTCTCTCTCTCTTTCCTCCCCACTTGGGATAGGCTGCGGAGCTGTGAGCAGAGTTTAGTAGGGCAGAGTAGACGCCGTTCCAGATTCTGGAATCTTAAGCAACATTACCCGCAGAGGGAGACACATGCACACATGCATAAACACACACACACACACACACACACACACACACACACACACACACACACACACACACGCACACGCACACAAAAAAAAAAAAAAACCTTGACTGCACCACCTTGATGGTAGTGGATAGCCGAACACATTTGTGTGGTGCTATAACACGTAATCTACCTACAGACTAAAGCAACACTCCCCGGGCGTGTCAAAACTTCAGTAAACATAAAGGAGAGGCAAAGAAAGACAAAAAGTGTCTCAATGCAACAGACCTTTTTACCTTTGATCTCCTGCAATACAATGATCTCATTGCAAACTATAGTCAGCTAGTCTATCTAATGAATGACATTTAAAGGACACTATAAAATAACCTGCTTACTTACTGTAATCTATGACGTGCTGACTTTCTGGGCTGGGAGGACTGAAACTTGCAATACTGTACTAACAAAACTTTTTCAGTAAAAGAATTTTAGGGATTCCAAAGTTGGTGTAATACACACGGTGTAATACATGGCTATATGCAAGAGAAATCTGCCACACCATGTTATACTTTAAGTGACTGAGGTCACGTCATTTGCTATATGCGCTATAAGCGGATGTTAGTAAAAGAACAGGCTCCTGTCTGTTTGCCTATAAGATGGGTGGGGGCTTACAAGAGGACATAGTCATGAAGAACACATGCTATTTGCACCAAGAAAGAGAAGTACAATATGGGAAGTTTGCTGACATGGAACATGCAGG
>CM050201.1:5292500-5302500 GCA_027475355.1 Coilia nasus | reverse complement strand
GTGTGTGTGTGTGTGTGTGTGTGTGTGTGTGTGTGTGTGTGTGTGTGTGTGTGTGTGTGTCTTTCTGTGTGTGTGTTACCTTGGACACCCTGTTCCAAAATACAAACCTTGACCTAGCGATTTACAGATCCACCCACATCCAGCTGAGGTTCTATGACATCATACATTAGTGTGTGTATTAGTGTGTGTGTGTGTGCGTGTGTGTGTGTGTGTGTGTGTGTGTGTGTGTGTGTGTGTGTGTGTGTGTGTGTGTGTGTGAACGTGTGTGAATGTGTGTGTTTGTGTGCTATCATACATTTGTGTGCATGTGTCTGTGTGTGTGTGGGTGTTCTTGTTCCGTGTATTTCATGGCAGTGGTTTAAAGTCCACTGTTGGCTTGGGGTTTGTGTGTAGTCTTGTGTGGCTGCTAAATATCTGATGACTGATTGCCCCTCTGCAAAATGGGAAATGGGGTGTGTCTGCATATGTGTGCATGTGTGTGTCTGTGTGCATGTTTGCACAGTGCATGTACAATTGCATGTGTGTATCTGTACATGTGTGTGTGTGTGTGTGTGTGTATGGAGTGCACCACTTTTAAACTATGACCGTGTGTACATATGTGTCCCCATCCAAGACTAGTTCCCAGGCTGTTTCCCATGTTATAAGAAGCCCTGGACTGTTGGAAGCTCTGACCACTGCATACACACACATGCACACACACACAGTGAGAGAAAGAGGTGATGAACCAGGGACGAGGGCTTGTGTCGATTAGCAAACAGGGAGCAGCCCATTTCTCTTATAGCTAGGAGAGTAGCTCTGTTTCTCTCTCTCTCTCTCTGTGTGTGTGTGTGTGTGTGTGTGTGTGTGTGTGTGTGTGTGTGTACAGCTATTTAGAGACATCAGAGGAAGCAAGACTCTGTTCTCCACATTCCCTGCAGCCAAACAATAAATAACTAAATAACAACACACTTAAAAGGCCCCTGCAACACACACACACACGCACGCACACACACCTTTCATGCTGTTGTCGCCTTTGTCCTTCTTTTTTTATCCCTCCTTTTCTTTCTGTCTTTCTTTTTTGGCTCTGTCTTTCTCCATCTATTTATCTTTTTCTCTCTCTGACATTTTTCTATCCCCCTTTCATTTTCTCCATCCACATCTCTCTCTCTCTCTTTCTCTCATCTGCTTTCCAGAAAGCAAGCTGAAAACAGTCATTCCTAATAGTAATCACTTTCTGTCCTCCTTACTTCCCACCCCAGGCAGGCAGAACTGTCACTGCTGCCACATCAGACAGCCAGTGGGAAATAGCCCCATGCAACGCAGCATGGAGGAGAAAAAAAACAACAACACACACACACACACACACACACACACACACACACACACACACACACACACACACACACACACACACACACACTCAACATACACACACATACATACACATACACAGCTAATTATTTGTGCATAATGATGGCTATAGTGCCACACATTAGCGCAGCTATCCCAGCCCTGTCCTTTGAATCCCCGCAGCCCTTCAGTCAGTGTCTGTGAGCTAACGTGCTACTAACGAGAGGGCGGGGAACAGTGACAGTTGTGGTTTAATCAGATGGGAAATGGTGTCCTATTTCAGTCAGGCATAGGGGCTGGGGGTGGGGGTGGGGAAGATGATGCTGATATGGGGGTGGGTGTGTGTGTGTGCTCTCAGTGGAGTCAGCCAGACTGGGTGTTGCCACACAGCTACATGCCAGCACAGTGGGTCACACAGAGGCCTGAGAGGGCAAAGCTCCATTCTTTTCTGAAGGAGGCTGGCAATGGTGTTTGTTTAAGGTAAGATAAAAACAGTAACAAAGCAGTAGAGATAGAGATTTAAATACTGTGCACAATAAGGGAATTTTCATTGTTAGCTCACTCCCTGACAAACAGACTGTTGTCTTCTGCTGCGAATTAAACAATGCAGGACTATGACACATTGGTTATTTTATTAGCTTGAAAAGTGCAGCTTTGAAAGCCCCTCAAAAGTATAATGCTGTTCCTTACATAAAACCCTGCTGTAACAACAACTCTTATTCAAACACTGTTACCGCCTGGACTATTAGCTAGATCTTTTACTCAACCAGTGGACTAAATCAGTCTGTTCCATCACCAAATGTTTTGCTTTGCTGGCATGTATCAATATTAGTAAGGATAATAAGGATTGAGCCAGAGCTACAGTAAGGATGGGTGGGGTACTGATGTAGCATTAGGAAATGAGGGCCATGAAATCAATGGGTCATGCACTAGTTGTGAGTGGATGGTTGATTTAAGGATGTAGACTGGGCGTTGGATCGGTGGGCTGGGAGTTGGATCGTTGTGGAGAGGACTGCACTGGAATGCCAAGGGAGAGCAACATTCCCAGGAATCATGTCATGGGGGGAGGGGAAGGGGGGATACGTATGAGCGTCTTTGGACATGTGTGTGTGTGTGTTCTGTGTGTCTATACATTTATGTGTGAGTGTGTGTCTATATGTATTTCTGTACGTGATTTTGTGTTACAAATGTGATCGTATTGAGAAACAGAGACACGGTGTGCTAAAGTCACTTGATGAGAAAATGTATGTGTGTTCGTGTGTGTATAGGAATGTGTACACCCAGGCCTTTGTGTAAGAGAGAGAGTGAACACACTGGCGGTTTACAGGAATCCTGTGTGAGCTAACAGGGAACATTTTCCCACCATGGACACATGCGGACCACTTCCCAGCAAGAACCCCCTTAACAAAAAAAAAGCAAAAGAAAAGTCAGCACTGACCATTTACGAGGCGCACACCGCCTCTCAGTATGAGCGTCAGGGCCTCTCTGCACCACCGTGTCTCGTCTAGAGTTCGCCCAATTTGCATTATTAAACATCAACGCAGAGAGGGGAGTTACAGAGCAACTACACCCTATAGAGGAACTACACCCTTACCGACTCCGACTAAGCCCATCCTCACAATGGCGCGGGAGGGGAGGCTTACGAGAGGGATCAGCCTGGCAGCCCACAGTGCCTTAGTGCACTGGCGCCATTCTCCATGCCCTCTGCCACTTCCCCGCCGTCGATGGGCGTTTTTAATAATTTATAGCCCTTAAGGATCGTTGAGACTTAATTGGCATCCAGCCTTAATCCGCTGCCGCACCGTGGGGAGGTGCTTGGTCGGCAGCGCGGCTTTCTGGGAAACTGGAGGACTTTGGCTCATGCTGCCCAGAGAGAGAGAGAGAAAGAGAGAGAGAGAGAGAGAGAGAGAAAGCGAGAAAGTGAGAGAAAGAGAGAAAGAGATCTCAGGGCTGAAGTTAAAAGGCATAGTTTGAAATTAGACCTTGGACATTGCTGTGTACCAGAGATTGTGTCTATGATCTACAGTTTATATGTGTGTGTGTGTGTGGGTGGGTGCATGTGTGTGTGTGTGTATGTCGGTCCGTGTATTGTTTGGGGCGTGGAAACATCTGCTGAACAGCCGGTGGCCAATCAGCATGAGCGTGATTCAGACATTGAGTAGAGCGTTCATGGGTGTATGTGCACATTTGACCTGCATTCACATGAGTCTGCTTGTGTTTGTGTGTGTGTTTGTGTGTTTGTGTGTGTGTTTGTGTGGTGTGTGTGAGTTAATGAGTGTGTATACATTGGCCCCTTGGGAAGCTGAAAAGAGCACCTGCAAGTGAGTGAGTGCTGGGGTCTAAGAGGGAAGATTGGGCTCATTTTCACAGCAGACATTCAGCACACGCTCACACATACCTATCACAGACACAGCCCCCATTAACACATCAGCAGGTCGGAAGTAAGGCTCACCAAACACTACCTACACAGCATGCACGCACACACATACAAGTAGACATACAAGTACACATGCACACACACACACATGGACACACATGCACACACACACTTACATACATACAAACCAACACTGATGGACATACTGTATGTAACAGGATGGAGAAAAGGAGAAGTAGGAATATGTGAGAAACATAGAAAAGAACAAAAACAAAAGTGAGAGAAAGAAGCACTAAATAGGGAAAGAGAGAGAGGGGGAGAGAGAAAGAGAGAGGAAGAGAGAGAGAGGGGGGGGGCGGGGGGGCAGAGAGGGGGAGGGAGAGGGGGCCGCAGCAGACAATAGGGCCCAATTTCATAGAGCGTATCTGTTTGCGCTGACAAAAGGGTGCCGCCCTCCTCGACTCACGACAGTCAGAGAGGACACCAGGGGGTCGAGGTCTGTCAATCAAACCCAGCCGTCTGGGGAGATGTAAACAGCCGTACTGGTCCACCGTCAATCACTCCCATATCCCGTGGCGACGCCACCACCCCACCAATACAAACTGGGGCCAAAAACAAGCCTCGGGGTCTCCACGGAATCAACGTTACTTTTTAGCCTGGGTGCTTTGACGCTGAGATGTCTCTAATGCATTCCAGTGGGAGGGACGCTGTGTGATTGGCAGTAATCAGGACAGGCGATGGGGAGAGAGATCTTCATTTGCTTGGGCTGGTGGGCTGCTGCTGATGTAGGCAGATAAGGAGAGAGATATATATATAGAGAGAGAGGGAGAGAGAGTGAGAGAGAAATAAAGAGAGAGAGAGGGAGAGAGACAGTGAGAGAGAGGGAGGGAGAGGGAGAAAGAGAAAGAGAGGGACAGCGAGAGAGATAGAGAGAGGAAGAGGGATAGGGAGAGAGAAAGAAAGAGAAAGAAACAGAAAAAAAAAACAGAAAGAGATGTACGGGCAATGCTGCGGGTAGCCCCCACGTTCCGTGGCTGCCGTGGTGATCCATCCATGGCATGGTTCCCTTGGTTACTGTTTCTAAAGTACCCATGCTTCAATTAAACTCGCCTCCTCTCAAGACACTGTAACCCTACAGAAAAACTGATTTTTGCAATCATCACCTTTCCTGCCTTTTATCTCTCTTTCCATATCGCTTTGTCTTTCTGTCTCTCTTCTTTCTCTTTTTTACTCCCACCCTTTTGCTTTCCCTTCCTTTCGTTTTTCGACTCTTTTCCCTCACCTTTTTTTCCTCCTCCCCTTTCTGTCATCCATCTATACATGACATTCTGCCATCCTCTGTCTCTGTCTACTCATTCTGTCTTTCTCTTCTCTTTCCCTCTATGTCTCTATTTCTCTCTACCTCTCTTCCTTCCTCCACCCCCCCCCCCCCCCCCACCCCCTCCCTCTCTCTGCAGCTCTGTAATGTGAACGGTAGACCTTCACCTGATTCCTTTCACCTTGAGAGACGCTGACACCATCGGCTGTGGCCTCGTGTCTGTGTGCTGCTCACCACTCTGACCTCCCTCTCCTCTCCTCTCCTCTCCTCTCCTCTCCGCATTGCCTTTATCGGATTACCACACCCAGCTACCGTTCCATCTCTACCCGGCACCAGTGGTGCTGTCTGGGGTGGAGTGAGGCTAGGCACCCCTCCCTCCCTCTCTCTGACATGAGCCTTTTGCTCTCACACAGTACAGTGCATTTGTTCCAACCATTCGCTAAAGCAGCAGATAGCAATTAGCATAACTCTTCAGCCAGGTAGAAAAGTTCATTAGTAAAATCACTTGTGTTAAGCATACAGGTAGAACCAGCTAATTGGTTGCCTATTACTGTAGTGTTGTCATAATGCCATGATTTTGATTTTGAAACTACGACACCTGCCTAAATATCATTATGTTCTATTACATTACATTGTATAACAGACACTTTCATTTAGGGCAACTGACAGGTAAAGAACAACACTCTTGTTACAGTACCATAAGGGATCTAGGAGTAAGTAATAGACGCTAATCTCTTAGGATAACAATACTGCTGGATAACAGATGCAGAAGTGCCTAGAAGGTGAGGTTTAGGATGCAGGGGCATATCTTGATACCAATGCTGAAATGACGCCAGGCAAGAAACCATCAGGGAAAGTAATGGATAAATGGAAAAATAGAAAAATGAAAATGTGCTGATGCCAGTGCAAGGCCGACGAGGATGTGAAAATAAGCCGTAAAACAACAGCAGTGATTTATAATACCCTACCGAGACCAGACGAGCTCTTAATTAAGATCAGCTCTTTAAAGACTCACATCTTGCCCTTACAATGAAGTCAATGTCATATTCTTGGCCGTTCACTTTATGTATGCAACCAGATATATATTAAACAGCATTTAACATGACTCAGTATACTATGTCTTCGGACAGAGGAATGATGCTACAGTAACAACATAGTAGAGAGAAATGTTTTTAACATCAGTGTATCACAATATCTCTCTAGTATCAGTATGCCATGTAATATCAGTAGATAGATCTCTACAGCATTCTCGCTCATTGTCGTACATCTAACATGAGATGTGGTGCAGTCCTTCCTTTAAGTCATAAGGAGTGCCAGCAGTGATGGGTTTGGTTGGGAGTGCTTTTGTCTTGGGTCGGTTGCTCTGATGGAGTGCAGGATGCCTGTTTACAGCTCTGCAAACTGGCATCCATCAACTCTGCAGGACTCTTCAGACACACACACATACATACACACACACACACACACACACACACACACACACACACACACACACACGAGGGATGCCACCGGTGATGGGGGCAGGTTCCTGTGATGGAGTCATTAGGCAGGAGGAGGCCGCGGGGTGAGGAGCCGCGGGGGAGGCTAATGTTGGCCCTAATGTCTGGAGGAAGTCATTTGCCTCCTGCCACTGATTGTTCTTCCATATATCTCTTAATTGGGCCCTGAGATGATGCACACTGTGTGTATGTGTGTCCTTGTGTGTGCGTGTGTGTGTGTATGTGTGTGTGTGTGTGTGTGTGTGTGTGTGTGTGCGTGCGTGTGTGTTTGCATGTGTGCATGGTTTTGTGTATGTGTGTTTCTATGACTGTTTATGCACCAATGCGTGTGTGTGTGTGTGTGTGTGTGTGTGTGTGTGTGTGTGTGTGTGTGTGTGTGTGTGTGCGTGTGCGTGTGTGCGTGTGTGTGTCTTTGTGGGCACCTGTGTATATGTGTGTTTTTGAAAACTCTAGATGTGCGACTGTGTATGTGTGATTGTGTGTATGTGTGATTGTTTGTGTGTGTGTGTGTGTATGCACATTTGTGTCTTTGTGTGTATGTGTTTTTGTGTGTGTGTGTGTGTGCAGAAGAAAACGAGTGAGTGGCAGACAACTACAAGGTGTCTCATTAAAGCCCAGCAAGGCATAAGATAATCAGATCCATCCTTACTGGAGCCATCATCAGAAGCTTCCAGAAATGTGTCAAAGCTACCGCAGGAAGCAAGCAAGCCCTACTTATACACAGCCAAGAGGACTGAGAAAGCAATTAAGAATCAACTCTAAGAGACTATGTCTCTGTTAGCACTGCATATTATTAACAGATATTATATTCCTTGGCCTGCGCTGTGCCAAAGGCAGCAGACACTGGAAGAAAAGAGCACAAGGGCAGAGCAGAACCAGTCAAGGTGCTCCGTGGTGAGTCCACACTACTGCTGGAGGTGAGGGGAGGTGGCAGCCATCAAGCAAGGTTGGATTTTTGGCCCCTGCCATCGCATCGGGAGATTGGATTCCTCCTTGGGCTCAACATCTCTGCTGGGTCACTCGGCAATTCGGAGGAGGTCAGTGCAAAAAACACAGGCCTGGTCACCGCAGGCATTGTTTTTTTTTTTTCCCTGCTTTCTTTGGACGGGTTGTTTTTTCCCCCTCTCACTCTTGCCCTATTATTTTCCTCAAGCGAGCGAGAAACAACAAGTTATTATTTCAGAGTGAAGGAAGGGGAGGTGGTGGTGGGGGAGATGGGTAGGTGGAGAGCCCCCAGCTCTTCGGAGAAGGCAATTAAAGTGCACTTTTCAATCAGCACTTCACTGGGCTCATTAGGATACCACATGCAGTGCTATCTGTCATGCTGCAGCGCCAATGCTCATTTACATAGCATAAATCACACACACACACACACACACACACACACACACACACACACACACACACACACACACACACAGTCATAAGCATACACACACACATAGTCATACAGACAAAGCAACACACATTTATTCAAAAATACACACAACCATATTTTTCATTAAATAAGACATTGTTTCCTCCTTAAAAACAGAAAAATCAACATCCTCCCCACATTGGTCCATGCGTTGATTACATTTCTAAATGCGTTCTTATAGGCTGCATAAGGAGCTAAGCACAACGGCCAGGAGATAGAGTGCTGAGTCTAGCAGCTATTGCTTATTCCACCTACCTGGGCATCCTAGATTCATCCTAGATTCACTTCAGGTAGCAAATTCACTATCAGTCTTTCTCTACTACCCCCCCCCCCCCCCTGATTTATCCACCTTAATAGTGCTGCGTGTATGTGTGTGTGCGTGTGTGTGTGTTGTGGGGTGGGGTGTGGTATAGGTGTGTGATTGTATGCATGTGTTAATGTGTGCTGGGTTGGGGGGGGGGTGGGTGTAGGGGGTTCAAACAGGGTGCAGAGAGTTTGTCTAGAACATGGCTGTGTGGCCTGTGTGCCAGGTGTTCACTTCCTGTCCCAGACCCAGACGCGACTGTTTGTTTTCCTGTCAGGGGAGTGGGGGTGGGGAGGCGAGGAAAACAGGAAGCTGTGCCCATGGTTTGGCAAAGCACTCGGTGACAGTGCCGATGTAAACACGGCTAAAAATACACACATGGGGCATCTCGCAATTCACTGCATGTGTAAACACAGTGGGATACGGAACCACAGTATCTGTGTGTAAGAGTGATTGTGTGTGTGTGTGTGTCTGTGTGTGTGTATGTCTGTGCATGACTGGTCCTGTGTGTAAGAGTGATTGTGTGTGTGTGTGTGTGTGTGTGTGTGTGTGTGTGTGTGTGTGTGTGTGTGTGTGTGTGTGTGTGTGTGTGTGTGTGTGTCTGTGTGTGTAGGTCTGTGCATGACTGGTCCTGTGTGTATGTCTATGTGTGTGTTTTTGTGGGTGTAATTATAGCTCTACCCACCAGCATACTGCATGAGAAAATGGACCTTTGAACAAATGCACTGAATGGGAAGGAGAGGGGACATGGTCCGATTAGCCAGTGCTGCTGGCCCGGTCTCCATGAGGCAAACTTACTATCCCGCCATTGGGGCTTCCTCATGGTGGCCATAAATATGCCTGTCTGGAAACAGAACTAGAGCTGTGGGACATCCAAGTGGGGACATGTCTTGGAGCACTTTCATAGTGTGGCTGCCAGATATGCACACACACACACACACACACACACACACACACACACACACACGCACGCACACACACACACACACACACACCTACTCCCATTGAACATACATAAACACATTCACACACTTACAAGTCTAGACAAGCATGCTTCCACACACACACACACACACACACACACACACACACACACACACACACACACACACACACACACACACACACACACACAGAGTATGCAGGAGGGCTGCTGCCATGAGGCCACAACTACAGGCCTGTTGAAGGCAGTGGAGCCTCAGATGCCCCGCAGTCCCCAGCACTAAGGGACAGGGTTACTCCGGGTAGCCCAGCAGCCACGGGGGAGAGCCTCTGCTTCCAAAACGCTTTTCAGGAGCAGAATAGAAAGAGGACCAGCACACACACACACACACACACACACGCACGCATAAACACATACCCACAAATGCTCGCCCACACACACAGATATGCCAACACAAAATGTGATTACAGTCCAAGTACTATGTTTCGATATGATTAATACAGTTCTTAACATGTATTTTGATATCCATAATACAATTAACTTTTGACATAGTTAATATGGTTAACTGAAAATAGGAAGATAAGAACATAATATCCGTTAAATAACACAGCTGCAAATTAATAGTTTTCTCATAAGACTGAACTGAACTTACAGTAACACTGCGCATGGGTCAGTTCTGATTCCATCAGACCGGAAAGCCAAATGAATTAGTCCATATATTTTGTTTCACCCTACACACAGATGTGTGTTTGGGGTGGGAATGTGTGGGTGTGGTGTGCAGTGCAATGAGGGGATTAAATTGTGAGTTGCAGA
>CM050201.1:5275000-5290000 GCA_027475355.1 Coilia nasus | reverse complement strand
AACAATGTGCTTATAAACAGCCACAACATAAATGCAAAAGCCACAACAAATGAAACTTAATCCACAATGAAAGAGAATGTTGGTCCATGCATATACACATGTGTTATTGTGAGAAACTTTAAAGTTTGAGAGATGAAATGTTGCGGTCACAGAATTATGTCACATGACAGGACAGGTACAAAGAAAATGATACGATATGAAAAATATAGAAAACCTGTGAAAACACAGTTTTCTGGAATTGGAATTTCTGGAAGTGACATAATGGTAATTCACAGTTACTGCACATTCTATCCCTTACTTCCCAACCTCAGACATTTCACACGCTAGTTTAAGTAGTCTCCCTTTCTTGCCTGTCTGCAAGGAACAATAATGCCTAATTCTGTTGTGGCTTTTGCAATTCCATTATGGTCTTTGCATTCATAATGCAAATAATACACAATGGGAGGCAAGTGCATCTTACCAGATCAATTTCACAAGCACTTATACCAGGCCCTGCCTTTAGAAATAATTATGGTCAGAGGACCTTTTTTCATACCTTCACCAAAGTTTGGAATGACATCTCTCTCCACATCAGAGCTTTACATTCTATCACACCCTTCAAAAAGGCTTACAGATTATACCTTGTTATGTCTGTCAGGATTATGTTAATGTCCTGTGTGAGTTTTGTTTGCTCTTTTTTTGTTTTTGTTTTTTTTGCTTTGTTTCTGTGTTGTACAGAACAGGAATCTGCTGTCAACCAGTTTTTAAACTGGGTCAGGCCTGTCTTAACTGTAACTGAACTGTTACTTTTAATACTTTCCTGTATAATAAACAAAATGTATGTATGCATGTATGTATGTATGCATGTATGTATGTATGTATGTATGTTTGTATGTATGTATGTATGTATGTATGTATGTATGTATAATGTGGCGTTTGCATTGCAGTGGTGCCTCTGAGCCATCATACCTTTGGGTTTCCATAGTAGGGATGTCACGGTTACTGGTGTAGCGGTAAACCCCGATAGAAATGTTGGCTATAACAATTATAGTTTTCAGCAGACTCGGATAACATGCTGGAAAGGCTCACGGTGCCTATATTGCGGGCACGGTAATCCACCGAGATAATATATATTTTTAATTAGTAATATAATAATAATTTAATTAATATATTTAAAATGTATTTTTATTATATATTTTAAAAATATATGTTATCTCGGTGGATTACCGCACCCGCAATGTAGGCACCGTGAGCCTTTCCAGCATCTCATCCAAGTCTGCTGAAGTTGCCAAACATGCGCACTTTGTAGCCTACAAACTATTGTTTAAACTTTCTCAAAGCTGGAATCATGACCGAAGGAGGAGACAACAGCGCTCAGGACATCCATCAGCCTTCAGAGAGGATCAAGTCTGAAGTATGGGCATATTTTCTATATTTTAAGAATGCTGAGGGACAGCTGATAGAAGACAATTATCCTGTTTGCAGAACGTGCAGCAAAAATCGTGCAGCAATACTTTGAACCATTTGACTCATCTGTGTGACCACACCCAACTCTATAGCCAATGCAAGGTAAGTTAATGTTAACGTTTTAGCTGAAATGCATGATGTGGGGACTTCGGTTTGAGGGAGAATGCAATGATTTGTCTGTCTACTGTATCTGTCTGTCAATAATGTTAACATAAGCCCTACAGTGCAGCCGCAGCGCCCACCGCCAGCATATTAAAAATGCATCTACTGTAGCTGCTAGCAGCTAATATTATAAGCTAAACTGCTACAATTTTATTCACGATGAGACTATGAAACGGTAAAGACACGAAATAAAGACACGGCGAAATAAAGACACGGCTGGTGGATCAGCTGAATGTGTGAAGCTAATCAGGACACCTGAGCTAGACGGATGCGCACGTTTATTAAACAGTAGTAGATGCCAGTATTTTATTGCATGTGTTTCTTGATTTCTATGAGACTGTATAATTTATGTTTGTCCAAGTTCAATAAAGGGTTTAATTCTAGTGAAGTTGGATAACTTAAATGTATTAAGTCATGATGACTGAACCACGTGTCCTTGAAAACATAAAACATGATTTGCCCTGTAAGATGAATGAATGAATGAATTTCTAGCCAATCATTTTCTTCTGATTTAGCAACTAAACACGTAGGCAAACTCGTATGTATATTGATATGAATAGTAGCCTAATGATAATAATGATTTTTTAATTTTATAGAGGACAGACAGTGAGGCAACGAAGTACTGCTACTGGATCATCAGTGACACATGAATGTCTGAATTTGTATAATTCAAACCTGCACTACTGTAAATGTTTCTGAAAAATAAGCTATTTACATGCTCAACCCTTGTTCCTTTACTTTGATGTGAAAAGTTGCCCTTTTGATAAGGCTTTGCCTGTATTTTTGAGATATACTGTTACAAACTATTTAAGTTTGCGTAGGACTATGAATGCTTTCTGAACATATTCAACACATTTTCTTAAAAAAAAATGCCGTGATAATACCGAAAACCGTGATAATTGTGGTCACAATAACCGTGAGGTTAAA
Source organism: Coilia nasus (assembly GCA_027475355.1). NCBI lineage: Eukaryota > Metazoa > Chordata > Actinopteri > Clupeiformes > Engraulidae > Coilia > Coilia nasus. The sequence goes on along the minus strand of CM050201.1, from coordinate 5,287,465 downwards.
TTTCCATACCGTGACACCTCTATACCATAAAGAAGGCAGCAGAAGGGAGGCTACAAAGTAAAAATATGTGGTGATTCAATCTGTGACTTAGCCACTAGCCTCGCTAAAGGGTTCAAGTGTGTAGTCTACAGTGTTGGGCATATTTCTGTCTTTTTAAATGCATCTCTTCCTCGTTCTGTCTCTTTGTCTGTTTCTGTGTGTGTGTGTGTGTGTGTGTGTGTGTGTGTGTGTGTGTGTGTGTGTGTGTGTGTGTGTTGCATCTCAAGGCATTCAGTTAAGACAGATAGTGTTTTGGATAGCTTTTAGAACCAGTGGAAACTAAAGTGCACCCACTTTTTTTAAGTACATAAAGCCACACCTGTCATTGCAAGCTGCTGAATAGCAACACCTCAATATCAAACTTGGAGAGGTAGACAAGGTCTCTATATCACTTTCCCCCGAAATGTGCTTGCAGAGGCACTACATAAGCTAATTACATTCCATTCTGTCTCCGCTATGGGACAGGTTTATAAATAATAGATCCCCAGAACCCTCCTCTGAGCTCGTCATACAGGGAGGGGGGGGGGGGGGGGGTAAATTTCCCCCCATACAAGAAAATGTACTGTAGTACACCGCATCAATACGACCGCAATAACCTGATATTCCATCCATTTCTACAGCATGGCCATTAACAACACAAGGAAGCGGGGAATGAAACAGCCTTTCCAGTTGGTATTATTGCAGTGTGTGCAAGGGACAGAAACTACTGCAGCAAGTACAAATAATTACTTTATGATACCCTACAACAAAGTCCAATCCAAACATCAAGTAAACCTTGTTATTACAAGCACTAGTATAGAAAAGACAGTGTACTTATTGATTGCTAGGTGATGTACTGAGTAAATAGTGGACTAACCTCCTGTGGTTGGTGGACTGTGGTTTGATTACCCATAAGAAGATTTGAAGTGCTTGCTTTCAATTGCGGGTGACAATAGAGATGTTGAAATATGGCTGGAGAATATGGCTTATTCTCTCTGGGGTGACAGGTTTGTGCATGCCTGAGTAATCGTGTGTGTGTGTGTGTGTGTGTGTGTGTGTGTGTGTGTGTGTGTGTGTGTGTGTGTGTGTGTGTGTGTGATGTGAAATGTTAATGTGCAGTACAACACATAACTAGGGTCCTCTCTTGGACATTTGGGAAAACATGCAGTGATTTATGCTGAGGCGGGCGAGAGAGAAAAGGAGAGCAGGCATGTGTGTGTGTGTGTGTGTGTGTGTGTGTGTGTGTGTGTTTGAGAGACAGAGAATATTCTGCATGAAGGGTGAGATACTGTAGTGTTCTACATTCCTGCTTTTGGCACTACTCAACGCATGGACTCAACTGAACTCAGTAGTCATGGGAGTTCGTTCATCTCTCTCTCTCTCTCTCTCTCTCTCTCCTGCTCTCTCTAGGATGGATGAGTGAGCATAGCGTGAGCTTGTATGTCAGACGCCCAGTGACTCAGCGTCACAAAAACCCTCTCCCTCAGCATCATGGGATACCCCTGCATCAGTGTCCCTGGGTGCCAGCCCGGGACGTCAGGTCTGTGGTCCAGCTCGCCGTCCGCATGCATGATTTTCTACCCTGGCCACATTACTGAGCCATCCATCACATTTTGACTTTGGCCCGCAAAACCCAACCCTCCAATTAAGTCTTGAGAGGGAGTGGGAGAGAAAATTAGCTGTATTTATCAACTGAGGCACGTCCCGGTACGCAGTAATGCCATTTGGATTTTGTAACGCTCCAGCTTGCTGTGTGTGTGTGTGTGTGTGTGTGTGTGTGTGTGTCTGTGTGCGCTGAATAAAAGCAGAGGCATTAGGCGCTCAGCACTCTCGCTCTCACTCTCTCTTTGAGCCAGGCTAAGTAGACATCCCCACACCCCCCAACACCTTCGCTCTTCCACTCTCCCCTTCACTCTTACCCAACCGTCTGGCAGCTCTTGCCCACATCCACAGTGTGTTTTACTTCATTACTGGATGGACCAGCTGACTGTGGGCCACCCTGTAGCCCGAGCTGTTAGCTCCACTGCTGGACACCACCCTTCCATCCCTCCCTCCCTCCCCCAGACTCTGACCACCAGCCAGGCTCTGGAGGGAGCGGAGTAGGGGGGAGCAGGAAGGGAGTGAGGGACTGAAGTTGGGGGAGAGGAGGACAAGAATCAAGGTTTGGCAGGGAGCTAAACGCAACGGGGAGGCTTGAGTCATTTGGACATGCATGGATGCTTGAATGGATGGTTAGATGGATTGCTGTAGTCACCCCACCCACTCCAGCACTTGGAAAGCAGCAAGAAAATCACAAAGAACAACACACACACACACACACACACAAAACGAGTGTTTGCTTATGGGTAATCCTCCCCTTAGTATGAGTGCTTAGGAGCTTTGTTGGACATGCCAAATTGGCGCTGATATCTCTATTTGTTTAGGAACGCTTTTTAGTTTAGTTAGGGCTAGAAAAGGGCGGGGGCAGGAAGAGCAGAGAGAAAGGGAGAGAGAGAGAGAGAAGGAGAGAGAGAGAATATGTAAGAGAAAATGAGAGGGGGCAAGAGAAGGTTGCCAGTGCTGGCAACCACTCAAATGCTCACGCCTATTGACTTATCCTCACACCCACAATACAAAAAATTCTCCAGTCCGGCTTGGCTGTTTTCTTAAGCTGTGGCCAGCACTGGTGACGGTTCATCTCTGCGGTGGAAAGAGCCTCTCGGGGAGCCTGCATACCTCCCCGTCCGTCACTGTCATGCTAACAGCGCTTTTTGCATATTTGCCAGGGCGCAATTTCCACATCTGCACGTCCTATCACCTCTTCCGTAAGCTGTGATTGCTTTTTTTGCAAAGCCTGATGGGAATAAAATGCAAATTCCTCCTGGGGCTAACGTGCACCAGCGCCAAGGGATTTGTCCTGTCAAAAGTATGATGTCATTATTAGCTCTTGATTTAGTGTAATGAAAACTGAGGGAGTCTATGTGTGTGCACACATGTAAATGTGTGTGTGTGTGTGTGTGTGTGTGTGTGTGTGTGTGTGTGTGTGTGTGTGTGTGTGTGTGTGTGTGTGTGTGTGTGTGTGTGTGTGTGTGTGTGTGTGTGTGTGTGCACTTTTTCCCTCTTCTTCCAAGAGGCAGGGTAGGTGAGGTTTGAGGGGAAGGATTCTCCACCACTTTGGTCATTTTTCCTCGCAGCCTTATGCCCTGACAGTCACAAGCTGTGCTGGTAGCCTTCCCAGAGAATCAGAGAGAAATATTCCATGAGATCTTACTTTTGTGGAGTGGAGTTAGAGGCAGGAGGAGAGAGAGAAAGAGAAATAGAGAGACTAAGAGAGATAGACAGAGCGAGAGAGGTTGGGTTGAAGAAAGAGAAAGAGAGAGAGAGAGAGAGAGAAAGAGAGAGAGAGAGAGAGAGAGGTTGGGTTGAAGAAAGAGAAAGAGAGAGAGAGAGAGAGAGAGAGAGAGAGAGAGAAAGGAAGAAAAAGTGAAAGGCCAACAACAATGCTTTCCTTAACCAGTTCCAGAGAGGAGGTCTTGTGGGCAAAGCTTTGTGTGTGTTTGTGGTGGCACTAAGCCTGCTGTCTATTCATATTTGATTTTCTCAGACGGTGACCATAACTGCCAGCCCTCCCTCCCTCCCAACCTGTCTGTGTGTCTGCCCCTCTCTCGGGCAGTGGTGGGGGCTCACCACACCGGGCAGCAGCACTCCCAGAGCAAATGGCCTGTGGTGGACACGTGAAATGAGGCAGACGCGTCTTCAACATAAACTGTGGTCAGGTGAGAGGCCTGCCAACCTGGGACTAGGGCTATGGTTTGGAGGATTGAAAACAGAAAGAGGAAGAGGCGAGAGAGGGAGAGGAAGCACCAGGATATTGTGTGTATAGCCAAAAGGGAAACCAGAGCAGACCACCATAGCAGTGGCACTGTTCTCCCACTGCAGTTTCTTTTTCCACGGCTCATGTACATCAAGAACATAACCTTTTCGTAACAGCTCTAACACCCCAATATCGCCTTCTGCTAAGCTTGATGCTACCTACTTATTAGATCGATGATGCTAAGTTGAATGTTGCTTGGAATAAATATGTCTGCCGCAAAAAAAATAACATTATTATTATTATTATTATTATTATTATTATTATTATTATTATTATTATTATTATTATTATTATTATTATTATGTGTAGTAGTAGTTGTAGTAGTGGTAGTGGTAGTAGTTGTAGTAGTTGTTGTTGCTGATGAATATTGTTAATTATGGTTTTTGCGATTCAATTTTTTTTCTGAGGACCTAATGAAACTAACAAAATCCAGCAGCACTGATGCACATCTACTAAAGGAAATATATCAGAAAGGATAGCAAGGCGATGAAACATGAGTGCAAAGATGACAAACACTGCAGAGAGAGACAAATTTAGAACAAAAAAGGGAGAAATGGGAAATGTAGACAGCCAAGGGCGAAGAGTTGGCTGCAGTGTTCCTAAAAAGTGACCTACGAGGTTAAAAACGTAGGAGGGTGCGTTCTTGGCTGGGTGCACTCTGGCCTGGACAAGAAAGGCATCCACACATTAGCCTCCCTGAACATAATCGCACACTTGCTGAAATAAGTCATTTTACTTTATTTGGTTTTCACTTTAGCAGCTACAATACCAACCCCCATACACACATATCCAATGCATATATACATGTGCATTTTTACCACACACACCTACTGTACACACAAACACATGCACACAAACAAACACACACAGCCCCACCTCCAAAGACACAAAGTGTACAAAGGGCAAGCACAAAGCCCATGGCTGGGTGACCATAGCTGGCCCCAGGCCCACTGGCCACACTCCTTCAAGGCCTCGTGGCTTCAGCCTCCCGTGTTGCAAACACACCAACAGGCAAACAGACAGACAGATGGACTGGTGGTGTGTGCTCATGCTGTCTAGCAGCCAGTTTACTTGTGGCCTATTTTCTGTTATTAATATATGTAAGCAACAGAGATAGAGAGATCAAAAAGGGAGAGAGGGAGACAGAGAGAGAGAGAGAGAGAGAGAGTAAGTAAGAAAGGTATCATTGAGGCAGTGCGATGTGTTGGAAAGATGGAAAAACAGAACAAAGGAAGAGAGAGAGAGAGGTAATGAAAGGAAAGGTAGGGAGGAGGGAGGGAGGGAGGAAGTGAAGCACATGTACAGGAGGTGTGTGTGTGTGTGTGTGTGTGTGTGTGTGTGTGTGTGTGTGTGTGTGTGTGTGTGTGTGTGTGTGTGTGTGTGTGTGTGTGTGTGTGTGTGTGTGTGTGTGTGTGTGTGTTTTAGCAGCCCTGCCATAACACACAGATGGCTCAACTCCGTGCCCAGGAGCCAGCAGGGGCTCAAGAATAATAAAACGACAGAAGAGAAAAGGTGTGTGTGTACACGCACGCATATACTTGCACTTATACATGTGTGTGTGTGTGAGAGAGAGAAAGTGTGTGCATGTGGGTGGGTTTGTGGGGAATAGGGAGACAGAGACAGATTGTGAATGTGTGGGTGTTCAAATTATTGTGCTGATCTTTGTGTGCTTAGGCACAAAGGTGCGAGATGGTGAACATGTGATAAAAGACAATGAGAAGGTGAGAGAGAGAGAGAGAGAGAGAGAGAGAGAGAGAGAGAGAGCAAAAGAAAAATATATATGTATATATATGTATATGTGTATATATATATATATATAGAGAGAGAGAGAGAGAGAGAGAGAGAGAGAGAGAGAGAGAGAGGAAGACAGAGAGAGAGAGAAAGAGAAAGAGAGAAAGAGACAGAGACAGCGAAAGAAACATATATATACATATATATATATAGAAAAAAAGAGAGAGAGAGAGAGAGAGAGAGAGAGAAAAGAAGGAATGAGAGACAAAGGAGTGGTAAAGGGTTGTTACATCTGCATGGTGAGCAAGTGAAGCTCCATCCTTAGTATGCTTTTTTATTTTTCTACCACAGTTGGTTTCCACGTGTATTTTTTGTGTGCCTGTCCATTTTCTTTGTTGTTTATCATTCATGCTCATTTTTGGAACGTCCTTTTTGTGTACGGGTAATTAACAGGTCTGTCACAAACAGCTTAACTGATGTTGTTTATTGGACAGTTATGTGAGCGCAGCATATTGAATTAATGACTGAGAGAAAAAAAAGCCCCCAAAACTGCATAATTGAGTACTAGAGAAACACAGAATATATTATTTTGATTATTGTTGTTGTTGCTTTGTATGATGATACTGGCCTGATAGATAGATGGATGGATGAATGAATGAATGAATGAATGAATGAATGAATGAACGAACAAATGGATGGATGGATGGATGAATGGATAAATGGATGGATGGATGGACTGACGGATGGATGAATGGATGGATGCATAAATAGCAGATGAGTTTGGATCTAGTCCATGTCCCTCCTTCCCCGCCTCCCCGCTCTGAGTCCTCCCAGCATGGCAACACCATTCCCTCCAGTCACGACTACCGAGACCTGCCAGTCACGCCCGCCAGGGGCCCTCCTGCCTCTCCATCCCCGCCAGGAGCGCACTGTGCAGGGCCTGCGTGACCCTCCGCTGCCCCTGCAGGCCTGCTGGCAGCACCGTGGAGGATTTCATCAGTTATGCTCTTCTTACTGGTACTCAGGGGTGAGTAGGGAGGAGAGGAGAGCAGAGGAGAGGAGAAGAGAGGAAGAGGGGAGGAGAGGAAGAGTAGAGGAGAGGAAGAGTAGAGGAGAGGAAGAGGAAGAGGAGCGAAAAAGTGAGGAGGAGTGTGTGTGTGTGTGTGTGTGTGAGAGAGAGAGAGAGAGAGAGAGAGAGAGAGACAGAGAAAGAGTGTGTGTGTGTGTGTGTACTGATTATTTTGACCCAGTCTGTGAATTCTACAGAGCAGGTGCATGAGAGCTTGCATACGAACAATATTGTAAGCAGGTGCATTTTTGAGTACTTGCATGCTAAGCCCCCCTCCCCCCACAATCTGGGTGTCTGTGTAGACTGTTATGCGTGGTGTATATATATATGTGTGTGTGTGTGTGTGTGCGTGTGTGTGTGTGTGTGTGTGTGTGTGTGTGTGTGTGTGTGTGTGTGTGTGTGTGTGTGTGTGTGTGAGACACATAAAGAGATGGAGGGAGAAAGAGACTGAGAAAACAGACAGAGTAAAAGTGTGTTTGTGTGTTTGTGTGTTTGTGTGTGTGTGTGTGTGTGTGTGTGTGTGTGTGGCTCCAGATAAAAGCCCTGCTACGTGCGATGATGGATGGGACTGGAGGCTGATGCAGCAGCGCTCACACTGGACCGATAAATGGAGTTAATGTCCGGGGTGAGTGGCAGCGGCTTGCTGAGGAGACACGCGACCAGATAAAGCCTCAGTGCTGGCACAGACGCCAACACCCAGAACCCAGACAGCAGCCATTCAAATGATGACAAATACCCTTATTCCACACCTACATGCCACCCTGCTGCAACTCTGTAACATGCACCCCCCTATTTTGAGTTTGAGTTCCTTAAACCAAAATGACCAAGTTGCAATTTATTACTGAAGAATTTCTGTGATATAGTAATGTAATGTTGTAGTATTTTTTCATTCTGCGAGCAGAACAGCGAATTGTTTACAGAGCAGAACTGCAAGTAGTAAGGGGCTACCTCTTTTCATCTGATTTATCGTCATTTGCATTGTCAGCTTTACATTTAGCAGAGACTTTATGTATGGACAGCTATACATTCTTATTAATAGTTAGGTAGTGTTCCCTAGTGCCTGAGCCATTGTCCTGCTATTGTTTGCATTCTGGGCAGGAGACACGGCCTCAGGAATTTCAAGCGCAAAGGAAGAATAAATCCGGAGGACTACTAGTGTCCCCCAAGCCACTGGTACTCATGGGAGATAATAATAATGAAGCAGAATGAAAAATGTCACCACAGTAAGTCCAGGTCCAGAGTAGGTTTGAAAAGAGAGGGGTTATGAGTACATTCATTCATTAGTCTGATTTGGGTTTTGATTTGGGTCTGATTAGTCTCTAGGGTTTACAAAGAATGGTCCAAAGAACAGAAAATATCTAGTGGGTGACAGTTGTGTGGATGAAAATAAGTTGTTGATGTGAGAGGTCAGATGAGAATGGGCAGAGACTGGTTCGAAATTATAGAAAAGCAACATTAACTAAAATAACCACTCGTTACAACCAGGGAATGTGGAATACCATCTCTGAATGCACATCAAACACATCAAACCTTACAAAAATTCTGAAGGCAAAAGTGGGTCCAACTTGCAAGGTGCACCTTATAAAGTGGCCAGTGAGCGTAAGTGCCATACACAAACTAAGCCCTGGTCAGTTTAAACATCAGGGTCCAGGACTGGTTCCTATCCAAATCTAAGTGTGCCTGTACTACAGCAATAATAACTTCAAGTAAATCCTCATGCGCATGCCTGCACACAGATGCACACACACACACACACACGCATACATACGCGCACACAAGCTAAGGCTCTGATTATATGTGCTTGTTTGCAGGCCAGCACACAGAGAACGGTGGACACGGTGGGTGGCGTTGTTCTTGTTCTACAACTTTCTGGTCCACTTTGAGTCTGCAGTTGTACCGCTTGTACCCTTGTAGCGCATTGGTCAAAAAAACATTAGAGGGTACAGGAACGTACACACACACACACACACACACACACACACACACACACACACACACACACACACACACACACACACACACACACACACACAATTTGATGATGATATTTGTGTCAATTGGATCATCGCACACTGATAGATGCAGAAAGTTAAACACGGACCAGACATAAACACAAACTAGGATTTTGCCCATTAACATTCATTATGCCTGTGTGTGTGTATGTGTGTGTGTGTGGGTGTGTGTGCATGCGTGCGTGCGTGCGTGCGTGTGTGTGTACCAGGCTCTTTTTAAGCAGGTCAGATCAGGAGCAGGATGCCATGTAATATTTAAAGTGGCCTCGTTCCTGCTAGAGCTTTTCACCACACATCTGAAAGAATCACAAGACCCAATTCTCTTCTTTTCTGCAGGTGCTCTTGTCATTAAGCCAAGCCAATACAACACAATACAACTGATTTTTTGTGACATTTAGTGAACTGTTGGTACAATATGCACATTTAAAAAGCTGTACAGTACGTCAACTTAAAAAGCTCTTGTGTTCCTACAAAGACCTGACTGTAAATATGAAACAAACACAGTGGCTCAGTCTGTGCCACAAACAATTCCAGCAAATTACTGACCTGTTCAGGGATCACCACATGGAAAGGTGCAATTTTATTGGCTGCTGAATTGTTCCTTTGATCAGGAACAGAGAGCATCTGACCTCTTCTATCACAGGAATAAACCTCACCATAACATAGCAGGAAAAGCAAAACTTTTTCATATGAGACTCATGTCATCTCAGCTGCATTGAAACTGCTCTGACTTGGTAGGTCTACATTTGTCAAGGAATTAGAACAGAGGGCAAAGAGAAACACATCACTTTTTCTGTTGCTCCTCTTAATGGGGCCTTCAATACGATGTAAAGAATTCTGCCACTCAACTTGTAAGGACCGCTAATGATTTATTTTCCTCTGTTCCAGTTTTGATTTCTTCGCCCTGTCTAGCACACCTTGGGGCGGCAGAAAGACAGCCAACAGAGGGAAGGAGAGAAGGAAGAAATAAATAAAACAGATCAATCCGGGCAACAGTCCGATCTCACCGTGACAACCCTTATCAAGGCTACATGATGGCTATATGAATGTTTGATGGCCCTGGCATATTTGGGCAGCTGCTTTTGTGATGCAAATCACAGGTGGTAAACGTAGCTCCTCACCCAGCTGAGGCCAATTTGCCCTTTGAGTGCGGGCATCAGCAACAGGCTCCAGGACAGCTTTACAGCACTCCTGCCATTAGGGCCATATTGAAGAAAGCATTTGGGATTGGACATTTTTGTCTGTCTCTGATTAACTGCTGAAGGATGGCATGCACACGTGCATGGACACGCACACACACACACACACACACACACACACACACACACACACACACACACAAGAAGGCACACTACACCCACAAAGTAGATAGCCTCAGGCTAGTAATTCGTAGCCCTGTGTGAGTGTTTGTAGGTGTATGTGTGTGTATGTGTGTTGTGTGTGCGCACGGGGGTGGGGGATTTAGAAGAGGCTGTTGTTATTTTTGCAGTACAATAGCTTGCCCAGCATAATGTAACCAAACCCTTTTCCTTGCATGTAAGCCCTCCTCCTCTCACCCCACTCCTCCCTCCCTCCCTCACGCGCACGCACACCCACGCACACACGCACACACACATACACACACACACACACGCACACACACACATATTTAAGCACACACACAATTTATTATTTACCGCTCTCTCCTCCCCTTCTGCTTTTTCAGTCTCACATTCACTCCCTCTCTCTGCCTCTCTCTCATCCACTACACATCTCTCCTTCACAGCTCTGCCTGTGAGTGAATGTTGTATCTGGGGGAATGTGTTATGCTGACAGAAAGTGGAGGGGAGTGCTCGCATAGGCAGAGGGCTTGGGTGGTGGATGGGAGGGTGGAGGTTGGAGATGGTGGGGCGGGGATGTGTTAGCCTGGTAAACCAGCCTCTCATACTTCATTTCATTTTGTACAGAGGGTCTGGACATGCTGCCATTGACATTGCTGTATTAGGTACAAGCCAATCCTAGCCAATCAGCAAACAGAGGGAGTGTTCATGAGCCATGACATTGACTTTGTGTGCTACACTTGAATTGCAGTGCATAGGCTGGCTAATTGCATATGTGACTGCCAGACGTTAGCGATTGGGTAAAGGTATGGCCACTTGTTTTAAAATTCAGCAGAGAAATCATTTTTTACAACAGCACTGCCAGACCCTCTGTACAAAATGAAATGCTAGGGATCTGTTGTGCTGAGAGTGGTGCTGGTCGAGGCAGAGGGTTTGGGGGGTGGATGGGAGGGTGGAACCTGACGTGGTGAAGATGGTGGGGCTGGTGTAAGTGGTGGGTGATGGATGGCAGAGATGGTGGAGGTGATGCAGATGGCTGGTGCCTTCTCAGTGCCTGCTTACCCAAGCTTATATTACAGATCACACGCCTCTGGCTCTCCAGCACCCTTCAGCCTTCACCCTATGACTCCACTCTCCCATCCTGGAGATGAACTCCAGTCTCTCCCTGTAAACTTCAACGCCCTGAGTGTGTGTGTGTGTGTGTGTGTGTGTGTGTGTGTGTGTGTGTGTGTGTGTGTGTGTGTGTCTGTGTGTGTGTGTGTGTGTGTGTGTGTGTGTGTGTGTGTGTGTGTGTGTGTTCATCAGAAGTCATAATTAGAGAATTCATGTTGTACAGATATGCACACAAAGGTGCGTCATAAGTAAGTGTGAGCAAACATGGAATTGCACTGGGATCTCTTTGCGTGTCCATGTTTCTGTGTGTGCATGTGTTCATGAGAAGCCATTATTAGAGAATTCATGTGTTTGCACAGATATGCACACAAAGGTGTGTCATAAGTAATTGTGAGCAAACATGGAATTGCACTGGGATCTCTTTGCGTGTCCCTGTGTGTGTGTGTGTGCGTGTGTGTGTGTGTGTGTGTGTGTGTGTGTGTGTGTGTGTATTTGGATATGGTTGCACACGAGAGTGTGTAAGTGTATGAGTTTGTATTGCACAGAGGCATCAGGCAACACTGAGACTACTGCATGCAGAGAAACAAGCGATTTAAACATAGATAGATTTATATGTCTATTTATGGTACGGCATGGTATGGTACAGTACGGTGCATAACACCCACCAATATATAAATGTAATGCAGAACATTGGACCCAAAGTCCCCACTATGCCACACACATTTGAGGGCCATATGCAGTGCATCAGGACATTTACAGCTTCACTGAAACCCCCTCCTGCAATCACTTCTCCTCCCCCACCACAATCTTTATTTCATACACACGTCATCCCTGAGGCTGCCCAGGCAACTCAAAGAGCCTATCTTGATCCAATCACAAGAGGCCTGCCAATAACGCGGCGCGCTGCACCCAGTTAAGACAGCTCATTCTCAATCCAAACTGTTAAACCAGACTGCCAGGCAACACAGAGATTGCTGCATATAAAAGAAGCGAAAGATATGACAGCACCCATTTCAGAGGGAAAGAAAAACTCGTCCCGGGAGATATTGTTCCTCATTTTTTCCCCCCGCAGAAGCTTGGGACATCACCATTATAGAGTACCAGGAAAAAATAAATAAATAAATATAGAAGGCCACAATGCGATCAATAACTCAGTTAAGGAGAAGCACATGCTTCGCTTGACTGCACTAATCAATGAAAGGTCGAAACGTTATTGTTTCGTCTCATTCAGGACCCACCGAACATGGTAATTCCCCACAAGTGGCCCACGTCTACCAGGGAGAGGCAGTGCATCCACCTTGTTATACGCCATGGCTAATAAAAAATATTAGGGGAAAAAAACATTATCCA
>CM050201.1:5250000-5270000 GCA_027475355.1 Coilia nasus | reverse complement strand
TGCCCTGCCTAATGTGCTCCTTATTTCTTCAGCCCAGCTCGCCTAGCTTCACTCTCTCTCTCTCTCTTTCTCTTCTTCTCTCTCTCACTCCTCCCAAATGCCTTTCTCTCTCTCTCTCTTTCTTTCTCACTCACTCGCTTGCTCGCTCGCTTACTCACTGGCTCTCTCTCATTCTCGCTCTTGCTCGCTCTTTCCCTCCCTTGCTGGTTTGGGGGCTCGTCCTGCGTAGCGGACGCTCTCCCTCCCTCCCTCCCTCCCTCCCTCTCCTCCCTCCCTCTCCTCCCTCCCTCTCCTCCTCCTCTCTCACGGCTAGTAGGAGGGACTAGAGTGGGGAGAGAGTGATCCAGACACACACCAGAGGGCTGCAGCATTTCCAGCATGTGAGAGAGAGAGGGACAGAGAAAGAGGGAGAGGGAGAGACCGAGACAGAGTGGGAGAAAGAGAAAGAAAGGAAGCGAGAATAAATGAGGAGAGGAGGCCAGTGGCTACACGAGGACTCGATTCCCCCTGCTGGCCATCAGTGGATCTTCGCTCTTCCTCTGCTGTCATGTCTTGGTATTGGCCATCTCTGATCCATAGTTTAACCCTAACGCGGAGTTACAGTCAAACACAACCTTTAATTTCATCCTAAACTCAAAAGTGATCATCACATTCTTGAGCCTAACTTTTTTAATTTTAAAACAAATTCAGATTTTTTCTTTCCCCACACAACCTAGCATTATCACTTATGTTGTGTCTCTGGACTAAAATGAATGTCCCAGACTTCCTTGCCATCATTTTCTGACTATTACTTCACCGCTTTCTTACTTTTATTTCTTCTCCGAGAATTCAAACGGGTGCCAGCTATTTTATCCAACAACAAACATATGTGTCAGGTTGCAATAATAAAAAATGTAAGTTCAAAACACATGTTTACAAATAGCTATGTGGCCACCAACACCATGCTTTGCAGCATTATCCTACAAAACAGACTAGTTTTCAGCATGTGAGCACATATATCTAAGGCAGATGCGTATCCTTGGGCATGACATATGTGTAACTGTTCAGCCACCACAAACTCGGTTGGCTTGGTTGGTTGTGTCTGTGTCAAGTAAACAACAAAATATTCTTTGTTACATAACGATTTATTGAAGAGTTTTACAGGGTGACCAACAAAAACAGAATCCCTTTGAAATCTAATCCGAGGCTGTGCTGTACACCAAAAAAAAAAATCTCTTTGGATACGGCACCTGGGGTTGTACTGAGTCTATCATCCATCTTTAATGTGAAGTCGGTGTTTCAGAAAGAGCCCTGTAATCAGTAAACTGTGATAAGAAGCCCAGAGTCCCACTATGATCAGTACTAGCAGGTCATGTTGTTGGCATTAAAAGGAGCATCAACCTTTTATTGGTTTCAGAAACAATTATATATCTTCCTCAGCCACTGTGACCTAATGACCATATCAGGTTGCCGCAGATATCGCATTGATCTTTTTGCATGCTGTAAGACTGAGATAGAGACTTGCTTGAGAGGGAGAGAGATAGAGACAGAGACAGAGAAAGAAGGAAAGACTCATTTTTACAGCTACTGACTTTGAGTAAATGTGTTTGTGCGCATTGACTCATGCCTGTATCAGCAGAGAGGGTTTGTGTCATCCTCAGTGTAGAACAAAAAGAGATGGAGACTACACTGAATATTATGGGACTTGGTCACCTCTCTGCTGCAGTGAATGCCACTGGATAACGGCTCTAAACTCACCAGGGAAACAAAACCAATCATTTCCAACAACTGATTAACTCATCTTACCCATAACAATAATCAGTAACACTATGTTTTAACAAAGTCATATTTTGTATTTAATAATACCTTATTAACCCTAAACCTCATTCTTACTCTAACCGTAAGGTACAGCGTAAATAGACAATGTGACACATTTTGTTGCACTGTACTTAATGATGTAGTTACACTACCAGGGGACCAGGGACTGTAAAATAAAGTGCAACCCAATAATCACTCCCATAATCTCTCTCAACAACACAAACACCAAACACTCCTCAAAAAGGCAACACCTCTTGCAGTTGTACAACTTTGAACAAGTATGCCCATTCCACACTGATAGGCACTGTGCACTGTAGGCATTTCAAATACAAGGAGAGCCTTTGAGACGTGAGGTTATTTCACAGAGAAAGAGGAAGCCAAAAAGCTGTGTGTGTGTTTGTGTTTGTGTGTGGGCTCACATAACCACAAAAATCCAGGAAAGCAAAAAAAGAGGAGCTACAGGTCGTTAACCCTTGAGGTCCGCTCTGGGACTTCCACCCCCTCCCCTGGGGTTACAGGGTTCATCAACTCTGAGGGTCATGGGTTCAAAACCATTGTCAGGGGGGCAGAGGGGGAGAGTTGTTGAGCACAGTCAGATGGGCAGCATGAAACCACGCAAAACCAAATGAAACCGCAACCCCCATTTATGCTGGACTGGGGGAGGTGAAACATTTCACAACTGGCTACAACTGGAAACAATAGGGCTCTCCCGACAATAAAAAAGCCAGAATAACACATTTTTAATCCACTGACCTGCATGCTGCTATTTCTTTTATATATTTCTTAAATTTGTTTTTGGCAGTTGTTAGCTTTTTCATCTCTCAGCAAATGGAAAGTTCCTCTGCTCCTTCTGTATGTAAACAAGGCCAGGAGTCTGGAAAGGTCCCTGCTCAATCATCGCACATTTTGTTGTATGGATTTCTGATTGTAATTTTCTCAGATACGGCTCCACTTTTGAAGAGGGAGAGAACCGCTGGTGGGCTGAACAGGCTCGAAGCTTGAGGGCTCTTGTGGGTAAAGGCAATCAATCCAGACGAAAGCAGAGGCGGAGACAAAGAGAGCGAGATAGAGAGAGAGAGAGAGAGAGAGAGAGAGAGAGAGAGAGAGAGAGAGAGAGAGAGAGAGAGAGAGAGAGAGAGAGACTAGAGAGGCAGACAGACAGACAGACAAAGAGATAGAGAGACAAAAGAGAAAGAGAGAGAGAGATACAGACAGAGAGAGAGAGACAGAGACAGAGAGAGAGATAGAAAGAGAGAGAGGCAGACAAACAGGCAGACAGAGAGATGGAGAGAGAAAAGAGAAAGAGAGAGAGAGATACAGACAGAGAGAGAGACAGAGACAGAGAGAGAGAAAAAGAGAGAGAAACAGAGAGAGATACAGAGAGAGAGAGAGAGAGAGAGAGAGGGAGTGACCAGAGGGGTGTCACACAACTGAGTGGGAGAGAGTGCATGAGTGAGAGATGGAGAGAGATGAGGGAAATGAGAAAGTGATAAAGAAGGCATGGAGGGGAAAAGTGAGGTTGGGGAAGATGTGTGTGTGTGTGTGTGTGGGGGGGGGGATAATTATTAGATAGCTGCCTTTTTCTTAGGGAAAGAGATGAGGCAGTTATTGATTGTGGCTTAATAGATTAGCTGAACTAGGGCAGAGACTCTGAGAGAGAGAGACAGAGAGATAAAGACAGAGAGAGAAAGAGAGAAAAACAGTATGAGAAAGAATGGTGAGTGTCTAAAAGTGACAAGGGAGGAAGTATTGGGAAGGTGGTGCCTCGTTATTCACCAGAAAAACAGCTAAGAGCAGACATTCGTAGAGAAACACTCATGGATGGCAACATAATTGTTATCGTATTGCATGTAGAGAGAGAGAGAGAGAGAGAGAGAGAGAGAGAGAGAGAGAGAGAGAGAGAGAGAGAGAGAGAGAGAAATGGAAGAGACCGAAATAGAACAATGAATGAGGACATCTGCCTTTCCAATTTATGACAGTAACGCCACTCAAAAGCCATTTGTATGGGGACAGGTAGGCAAATTTATACACTTCTAGGAAAGACAGTAGTTGCCTAAATCCATTTTTATCTCACAAGAGGGCCATCGTATTTCTACACAAACAGCTAGAGCAATAAAAGACGACAGTTTGAGCTGTTTATAGATGAAGAGATGCTTATACTGTAGGACTGAAAAGATGTTATTTCTAAAAATGATGTGAAACCACATCCATGTGTAATGTCAATGTAAATGAGAGATTTTACCCACAAATTTCAGCAAGTTCCATGAACAAGCACACAAAGAGCGGCTGACAGCATCTGACTTGAGACCTGATTTGACCCTGGTCTAGAACCGGATCTGTGTCATTCAGAGCCAGATTGAGGCCATTGCCATCTGCTTCCTGGGCATAGTTAACAGCTTCAAATGAACTGATTAGTAGAGCGGTCACCCATCTTTTACCTCATATTAATTTTAATGCACACACACATACAGTTTCTACAATTACACTTTTAATAGAGACAATTGTGTCAGAAATGGTATCTGGAGAAATTAGACAGACAGACAGACAGACAGACAGACAGACAGACAGACAGACAGACAGACAGACAGACCAACAGGCAGGCAGGCACATAGGCAGACAGACAGACAAACAGACAAACATACAGACAGATAGACAAGACAGATAGATAAACAGACAGAAGGATGAAAGAGAAACAGAGACAGTAAGACTGGTTACTGGTTACTGGTTACTGATGGACACAGACACAGAAAGAGAGATGGACAGTGTAACCCAAAAGCCAGTACTCAGTAATTCAACCCCTGTGGGATGCAGATGGGCCATCAATATTCATCATCTCCATCATTAAGAATTAAGACCGGAGAATGGAGACTTGACCTCCGTAACGTTAAACTTGACTTCTGACCCGCTTCCATTGAGACTCAACACCAGCTGGAGATTTGGCCGAACGTGGCCTTGGCTTGGAATGTAGCCTAGCCCTCCAATATTTTTTTTTTCTTTTTGGCCTTCCGTTACTTCGTTAAAAGGAACCAGGGGAAAATGACATGACACGCCAGGCTTTTAGAGCGGAAGAGAGAGAGAGAGAAGAAAAAGAAGTGCGGGCTAGAATGAAATTGGTCTTCGGCACCCAGACTGAGGCTCCGGTTATTATAAGGGGAAACTGCGGATGATGAAACATTCAGTCAACTAGAACTTGTGCATCATGCCCCCCTCGGAAACAAAGATCGGCCGCCAACCTGCTCCTCTCCCCGTGCAGGAGCACTGTGTGTCTGTGTGTGTGTGTGTGTGTGTGTGTGTGTGTGTGTGTGTGTGTGTGTGTGTGTGTGTGTGTGCGTCTATGTGTGTGCGTGTGGGTGTTGACACAGTCAGCAGCGCAATAGCTGTGAAAAATGTTACCGTTTCACCCTTTCCTAAAGAATGGCCGACAATAGCAGACAGGCTACCAGTGTCACGCTCTTTTCCACCTCCCTCCACTCCTCCCATCGTTTCATCTCTCTCGTCCTTTCTCTCCTATTTTCTCCTCACCCCATCTCTTCTCTTTTCCATTATCCTCTCTCCTCATATTCTCTACTTTCCTCTCTCCTCTCCTCTCTTCTCTCTTCTCATCTCGCCCTCCTCTCCTCCTCCTCCCCCTACTCACAGATAACAAGTGGGTGGAGGAGAGAGACCCAGGGGCTAAGCAGGGCTGTCTGACACAGTTCTAGTTGGAAATACAGTTTGTCTGCTGGGAGACGTTGGCAGGCAGGCAAGGCATGACAGTGTGAAGGCAGGCAGGCGATGCTTGGGCACTTACACCACAGCACAGCGGTGCCAGGAAACAAAGCCGTCTCCCACGCAACCACCTGCAGAAACGTCACAATTCAGTTAGGTAAATAATAAAAGTTGTACCTTTAGTCAAAATACATAAAAGGCTAATGAAGCCAGGTGTGAATGAAATTAAATGTTAAAAAGTTAGTAAGAACAAAAGAAGAATTACAAAACTACCTATTGAGTAAGTAAAAAGAATGAATTTAAAATGAATGACCTGGACAGAAATGTACAATGATAGAACAGCAAGTTAGACTTTTTTAATTATATCATCTTTTTTGTCTTTTTTTTAACTAGATTCATCTTTTTTGTCATTACACATATATAAATACAGGACAACAAAATGTGGAAATTAATCAAATAAAAAGTAATTTAATAATTACAAAAAGTTTAAATTCAAAACAGACTTAACTGAAACCACAGAACCTAATACTAAACCAGACACACAAAAAATCCAACCTCAGACTGGACTAAAATGCACAGTAAAGATCCAAGTTAAGAGCCAGGGAATGTATGTGGGTGAAGGTAGCAGGCTGCAGATGTGATATGTAATGGGACACCGTTTTACAATGTAGCCGCAGCAATGCCAACGCTCAATCACCCTTAAAGCTAAAATTACACCAAGGTAGAAGCAGTAAATATTTACTGGAGGATGTTAGGGTCCTTGATGAAGCACAGCAGGTAAATTCATCTGACATTTTGGCTCAGGTCCTTCACAGCCTAAACACAAACAATAACATCTAGACATGAATCTTACGTTTTGCTAGGTACTTTTTGGAGTGTTTCTTAAAAAAAAAAGTCTAGCTGCCACATTTGATAGGAAATGTGCAAGGATATTTTACACTTAACTTTGCACTAAAAATGCTTTCAGTTTATAACATTACCACTAACCACCACATTTATTCGGCCACATTTTAACTCTGAGGCAAACTACCCTGAAAGGTTATTTTTTAACAGGCTTTTGGCCTGATGTGAATGGTATTATCTGCACTGATGGTGGAAGATCCATGAGGACAACTTTAGTGTTGTTTTCATTAAGCTTCAGGAAAATATTACCCATCCAAAACTTTATCTTTTCTTGGCAACCAAAATGAGGTTGTAAAATGTCATCTTAAGATGCACCAGGGCAATAAACCTGAGTATCACAACAACATAGCAATGATAGGGACTCCCATACTTCATCTTAAGCAATAAAGGGGCAGCACGTAGGGGCAGAAAAGGGAAGGGGGGGTGGGGGCTAATATTAAAGGAGAACTTCGGTGTAAAATGAAAATTGGCATGTTAAAACATCATACCGAGTTGGTATGTGTACTGAGAAGCAAAATTGATTTAGCCTGTTACATTCAGAGTTTAACTATTTTTTATCGTTTGTCCCAGAAGGCTAACAATGGAAGTGGTAGGTGCCCTTAGACGAAACATGACGACTACGCTATTTTTAAACCATTAAAACAGCTGGAAGAAACTCCACACTCCATCGGTAGTACAACAAAGGCTCTGGCATTCAAAACAAAGTACTGAGAATATTGTAAACTTCTTTAATAAAACACTCTCTCATAGAAAGGCAGCAGTCAGATCTAAGCAAACTAATAGTAAACACCGATGTAAGAGGTGAGTAGAGTGTTTGTAAGTTGCAGGAATGCAGAGATGATGCACTCCATGCACTTCAGTACTCCATGGGCACTTCATGCCACCCAGTGATGGAGTAATGCAAAGGTTCTTATTCTCAGTCAGATATTCACAATCAAGGTCCGTATTCTCAGTCAGATAATCCTGTAATTAAATAAACAGGTTTCTGAATTGTACGATAGAAAAGCAGAGGCTCAAATTATCAGGACAGTCAGGATCCAGCACAGGCTTTGTAAATGAAGGCTTAATCAACAATGATAATACAATTTTCAACATCCTTTACAATATTCAGTATTTTAGCCACAAATGAAACAGTTTTAAAGAGACAAGGGTGATAAAATCCACCAGGCATGTCTTTGGGTTCATATGAAACACTGGATCAGTGAGGACAATGATAAGTTTTTGAAATAACCACAAGTGGAGGAGACATTAACCCACAGTTACTGTGACAACCAGTGGCTGACACTAATATTGACAACCTTGTTATCCAATCAGATCATAGCCAATTTTGTGATACAAATCAGAGAGAAAAGAGAATGTTCAACAACCAGTGGGAAGGTAAAGAAAATCATCAATGGTGTTGAACAATATCCTAGGCCACATGGAGGAGTCATGTCCAATATCGTAATACACCTACAGTACCCTTTCTCCAACTGCCCTCAGCGCTTCTCTCAATTTACCTCAGTATGCGTACATTCTCATTACACTTGGGCTGGAAATGAATATTAGTTGTGCACATGGGCCCACTGGTGTGAAATGTAAATCTTTGATTTCAAGTGACTCACTTTATTTCTGATTAAACTTGAGGAAGCAGCAATGTACTTTTGCTTAAATGATGAAAGGTCTTGTATCCAGAAAAACAGGGCTATGGTCAGTTTTAAGACAAGAATGATACAATAGCAAAAATGTAGTACTTGATACAAAAGACAAAACCATGATGGTAAAAGGAAAACAATACATCCCATGTATTTAGCTCAGTGCAAAACAAATATGCACTGTAGATTATGTAGCCATCTGCAAAATATGTAGCCTCGCCTTATGTAGCCTTAACAAAATATGATAAAAAAATATGTGAAAGAGACAAAGTTTCTATCTGCCAGGGCATTACAGAGCTTGTTGCATGCCTCAAAAAATCAAAATGGTGTAAATGTTGTGTACTCTAATTGGACACCAACTGAAAGTCCTGCATTCTGGAGTGTTGCCTTGTTTACACACAACTTGCATCTTGTTCAAATGGGTTGAAAGCAGAAAAAGTGCTTGATTCTATAAAGTTTTTTTCTCGCTTGCACAGAATTATAAAAGCATCTAATGCCGTGATATGTCATTTGTTTAATGCCAAGCATTTGTTCAATGTCTAGTGATATTTGTCAAGTGACTATAAACTAGCCTTAAGCCTCCAGCAGGCGAGACAGGGCCTTGGCTTAGTGACCAAAGTGAGACCACAGCAGTATAACCTAGTAATGGGCCTACTGCTTCCCTAGAAGAAACACCAGTGACAAGTTCAACGGGTAACAGAAACAGACACTTTGGTCCAGGTAACTCTTTTATCCTTGTGCAGTGACCATTGTGGTGTATGCTTCAAAGACTACTTCCACCATCAATTGCTAAATTATTTCTTTCAGTCCTTCCGATGCATTGGGGAGTAGCAAAATCGGAGGCGTACTTGGGACAGTGACACAACTGTTACTTCACAATATTGCCCAAAACATGACAAAATAGTAGTGGCCACAGCACATCTTAGGGACTGATCCGTACGGTAAAGTCTGATACTACATGGCTACCAAAGCACGTGCCTGTCTGACAGCGCCATGCCCCTGTGCTCTTCCATGCACTACAATGAGCATGACAGACAGTGCAAGGACACTAGGCCTGCATTGCAACAGTTTGTGTGTGTGTGTGTGTGTGTGTGTGTGTGTGTGTGTGTGTGTGTGTGTGTGTGTGTGTGTGTGTGTGTGTGTGTGTGTGTGTGTGTGTGTGCTTGCACACAGCTGTCTGAAAGAGACCAGCTGTCAGGGATGAGTAATGTATGGCTTTCAGAAGTGGCCTCTGTCTGGCATATGTGGAAATACACTTTCAAAACGCCAATATGTGCAGTGCATGAGTGGGGCTTAGCAGATAACCAAATTTGGATTTATGTATTCATTTATGTCCATCATTGTTCATGCAAGAAGGTGCTATAACCTTGAACAGGGACTTCTCCCAAGTCATTGCGCATTTACATATTTTTATCAGTCTGTGTGTTTTAGCCTGTAAATGACCTCAACTTAGGGTTTAGTGCAGTTTTTACAACTACAGAGAGAGAGAGAGAGAGAGAGAGAGAGAGAGAATGCTGAACCCAGAACACACCCTGAGGCTACAGATAGGGGATTAGAACTCTAACTCTGCCTCACATTATCAGTACACAGGGAAAGAGAGAGACACACTGACTTTGGCTTGCCATATGGTAACAACTGTAGGTTACTTTCATGTGTTTCTCTGCTTTTTCAGTGCTCTCTTCTTTAGGTGCAGAGAAAGAGACTCAAGTAAAGACAGGAAGTTCCTGCTTGAGTCATTCCGAGTGGCTGCCACTGAGCATCAAGTCACTCAACTTTCTCAAAAACACTCACACACACACACACACACACGCACGCAGACACACACACACACACACACACACACACACACACACACACACACACACACACACACACACACACACACACACACACGCACGCACGCACATACACACAGGTGCACACATGCACACTCCTCACATAAAAAAAATATCTGCATTCTTCAAGGCCAAGCAATCGACAGCTTCCATTTCCTCACTGGACACTCGTAGGCGTTTCCTCGAAATGACCAGATGCTTGGAATGTGAGGGAGTGGAGACAGGCTGCCAAACTGAGACTGGAAGGAGGGAGTAACAGAAAGAAAGGAAGAAAGAGAGTGGATGAAAGAGAGAAAAACAGAAACAGAAAGCAAGTGAAAGAAGGAAAAGGGTAAACAGTTTGACTTTTCCAGGAAAAAACAAAACACCACATACAACCAGCGGGCAAACCATAACAGATGCCAAATAAGTTGTTTTGCGTAAACGTGACCCTCTGTCAGCATGCTGGCTCTCTCCTACTCACTCACTCACTCACTCACTCACTCACTCACACACTCACACACTCACACTCACACACACACACACACACCAATGGAATGGGAGGTGAGAGGGTGAGAGAATGAGAAGAAGAGAGAAGAGGAGAGAGCAGTGCTAGCCAGCGGACATGCCCAGCTATCTGAGCTATCCAAGCAGAGGGAAGGAAAACCTGGCCTATATAGGTCTATTCTGCACAGCCTAGCAACACAATGACTCTGCGTCAGCATAGCAACACAGCACCCTGACTATAGTACAGCAGCCTGACTTCAGCATAGCAACACAGAAACTAGATTTTGGTATAGCAACAGAGTGATGCTTCTATACAGCACGGCAACTCAGCAATCCTACTGCAGCACAGCACCACAGCAAACCTACGCAGTTACGCAGTGACTGTTATTCAGCATAGCAGCACAATGACCATATGCCTCCATAGCAACACAGTGACCCTACTTGAGCATATCAACAAAGTTACTGCACGTCAGCATTGAAACAAAACAACTTTACTTCAGTATACCAGCAAAGCAACTCTAGGTTGTCACAGCAACAAACTAACCTTAGTTCAGCATAGAAGTCCAGCAACCTAGAAACACAGTTACCCTACTTCAGCAAAGCAAAAAAGCAGTCCTGCTTTAGCACATAATTGCAGCTTTGTCCACCTTTAGTTACTGTACTGTGGCTCTAAGCAACTCTACACCTTGTACAGTAAGCAGTCTCTTGTAGGGAACCCTATGTGAGAGGTAATTTTCCATCCAGGGTAACCAGTTTGTAGAAGTAACCCTGTTACTTTTACAGAATCATCAGAGGTAGTTGTTGTGGTAGGCCTTGTTTCCCACCATGGAACCAGTTACTACCAGTAACTAAGTCAGAACACTTTTAGTGAACCATTAAAAGGAACCACTGACTCTTGTTATAAGCAATAATCTAGTCACTTCAGTTCGTGGCACGAGCTTGCATGAAGTCTACACATTTTTTAACAGTCAGCAGCTCATGAACACACACATTTTAATGATGCATGACACCTATAAACCTGTCAGAGACTCAATGTCGTGGGAGTTCCCCCACAGGTCTGCGCGAGACCCGAGAGTTCTCCCACCCTCTCGTTACTGTGCTGTGAAAGACAGCTGTTTCAGCCCTGCCACAGCCTCCGCTGGTCCCATCCACTCGTTACACTGTCGTATGTGTCCTCCATATTCAATCTGCTTGTTACTGGCTGGGAGAGACAGCTGGATCACCCCAGCACAAACTCCTCTGGTCGGGCCCTCTCTCCTCTCTTTGTGCTTTCTTATGTGTCCTCTATGCTTGCCTCTCAGCAGCAGGTAGTTTTTGTTCAGGTGTGGGCTGTTCCTGCCTCGTTAGAAGGAGAACAAGAGGCCTGCTATTCCCAGGCTGGCTGTCTAACTTATGCCCTTTGGGTTTTGGATTTCTTTTTTTTTAATATGACACCCCTAGAATGACATGTACTGCACCATATGCCACACTTCTGTTTTAACCATTGCCACACTACATGTGACACCTACCCAGGAGCAAAGTAATTTCATTATGTTGGATTTTACACTCCTGCCCCCACCCCAATTTTGCTGAATGTCATGCCAAGCAAGCCTAACTTGGTGGAGAGGTGCTGGGTGATATGGCATGGCATGGATCACACACTGTATCTCACAGGCAACAGTTAAACATTAGTACAATGAGTGTGTGAAAACTGTGTGTGTGTGTGTGTGTGTGTGTGTGTGTGTGTGTGTGTGTGTGTGTGTGTGTGTGTGTGTGTGTGTGTGTGTGTGTGTGTGTGTATGTGTGTGTGTGTGTGTGTGTGTGCGTGTGTGTGTGTGTGTGCGTGTGTGTGTGCGTGTGTGTGTGTGTGTGCGCGCAGTGGTTAAAGTGAAATTTGGCAGGTGGAGGAACTCTGAAATTATGGGTCGGCACAACAAAGAAAAATGTATCCCCATGTAACAAAATACTGAGTACCGTGTTCTTTTTTGGATAAAGTAGCGTCACTGTCAATCTAAGTATTACACACTACTTATTTGCTTTAATGGTTTTAATAGTTTTATTTTGGTCACAAAATTATTTTGGTACACTGATATGGCAATATGTAACCATTGCTGAACACCACAATATGGAACACAACCTTGTTTTTTCACAATTTCAACTCAAAAATAAAAATGGGAAGTCCAAAACTGAGTCATATTTTAAACACTGATGCTGCTTTGGGCTATGCCCTTGGCTGCTTTCGTTCCCCTAATCATATTGAAAATATGGAATTTGGAAAGTGACACTTAGAGTCACTTCAGCTTAAATCAGCATTTATGACTGAAATAAAAAATGGAAAATGGAGTAGATAATGGCCTGGACTGGCTGGAACTGTCCATTTACAGGGCCACTAAAGACACACAGTTATACACTAAAATATTTACTGTCAAGTTCATTATCAAAACATCATATAACAACACATCCATTAGGCTATTTTCTGATTTAAATGCGCTATCAGCTAGTCCTTCAGGGTGATTTTCTCCTATTCTGTTGTCAGCATTTCCAGATAAAGCTTAGGACTACCCTTGGAAATAATCTCTGATACTTTGTTTGCATCCTCACTTTTTTCTCCCTCCTCCATCTTTAATAATGAAGTTAAAGTTAAGAAACAAATATTCATGGGCATTTCTTTCTCGAGTTTGCAGTTTAAACCCAATGTCCGTTACTGACCAGCAATTGCACAGTTAGCTCCATCTAGCCTTGTTGTTTCTTTAAGTTATGCTTGTTGCAGTGTGTACATTTCAGAATGTTGAAATTACTTCACCTTCAACTTTTAACTCCACTCCAACATCCACTTGCTTTGGCTAGAACTGCAACTGGAAACTTTATGCATGTGCCAAGTACCGCCATAAACTCAGACTGGAGCTATAAGGACCAGCACTGAAAACATAACATCTGTAATTAATAATGTATTTATTTGTTAATTTATCTGAGGTGCCACAGCAGGTTCCGGAGCATTCTGGCCCATTTTAACATCTGTGCGTGTGCGTGTCCGTGTCCATGTGCGTGTGTGACAGAGGGCTCATTCTGATGTGAGGAAATGTAAAAACGGGTGAGTGAGTCAGTGAACATCAGTCTGCAGCTTGAAATCATACTGGTGGTGTATGTGACCTTGTCAAAGGAGTACAAACTCAAGACAAGGGATGAAATTAACAGACTAGCAAACAACTCTTAACCAAATCCAAAATTAAGTGTTTGTGGTGTGTGCGTTTAGGTGTGTGTGTGTGTGAGAGAGAGAGAGAGAGAGAGGGAGTTTAGTGTGTATGTACGATCTGGCACAGATCCACCACACTTGTTTGGAAAAAATTGTATCCAAAGTGCCCCTCACATCTACACAGCCGTCTTGTGTTACCAGGCTGATTTGTGTCTGACTGAATGGGAATGTGCCAGAATGTAAGATTTCCTCTGACGGCTCCTCATCTTCTCCACCTCTGCAGTCACTAGTTATCACACTTGAAACCACTACACAACACTGAACAACAGACTAAGGGGGGCCATCTGCTGCATTTGTGAAGTATAGGGGGGGCAGTGTGTGTGTGTGTTTGTGTGTGTGTGTGTGTGTGCGTGCACGTTCTCTCTCTCTCTCTCTCTCTCTCTCTCTCTCTCTCTCTCTCTCTCTCTCTCTCTATGCAAGTTCAGCTTGAGGGTGTGTGTGTGTGTGTGTGTGTGTGTGTGTGTGTGTGTGTGTGTGTGTGTGTGTGTGTGTGTGTGTGTGTGTTCCATACTGCCATCAGTCCACCACACCAGCACTGAAGAGACACAGGGCATGTCATTAGCTCTTCAGTTACATAACCACCGTGATTATGGGCTTTATTAAGAACACATGGGGTGGGGCAGACCTGAGCAGACACACACACACACACATACTCACGCACAAACACACTATACTCAAACACACACACACACACACACACATACTGTGTGTGCTATACTGTACACACAAACACTCTGTCCACTGTCAGGACAGTGAGTTGACACAGTTGGAAAACTGTCAAAGCAGCTTAATTTTGAAGAACAGCAGGGCTGACTTCTTACGAGCCACACATACCACACACACTCTTACGCACAGACTCTCTCTCTCACATTCTCTCTCTCTCCCCCACACACACACACTCACTCTCACACACACAAAGCATGTTTACCCAAGGTACAGATGTGTGGGGATAAATGTGAGCAGATTTAACAAGTTGTAAAAAAAGTCAAAACGTCTCTGCTCTGTTCATAAAACACCTGAGTGTCAGAACACAGATTTGCCTGTTTGGGAGAGAGAGACAGACGGCGAGGGGAGGGGGGGGGGGGGGGGAGAAGAGAGAGAAAGAGAGAGTTAAAAGCAAAGAGGAACAAGACAGAGATTAACTAGAGTGAGGAAAAGACAGAGGGGAATGTACAAACTCGGGGAGAATGAAGGAGGAAAAAGATAAATTTTTACATTTTACATTTCTCTCTCCAAACTCTCAGCCCCGACATCTGTGAGTGCGCCCCAGACGTCTCTGTTTTCACTCCAGATTACGTTGTACTGTTGCACCTCCACAGCCCTCATCCCCACTGTGGCGCACACACACACGCCCACATGCATGCATACACAAAGACATATGCACACACACCCACACCCACACCAACACGCACACACACACCAATGCACCAGCCCTTCTGATGAAGAATTGTAAAGACCTCACAGGCTTGCTGTTGCGAGTGGTTATTGGTGTGAGGGAAGGGAATAGTGCAGTGTGTAACAGAGTGACAGAGACAGAGGTAGAGATAGAGATGCCGTTGGAAGTCTGAATGTGAGTTTCTGTATGTGCATGTGTGTCTGTGTTTTAAATTAAACTTCTTCTTTGCATGTGCATGTGTGTAACATTTGTCCCCATGCTTATGTGAGCAAGGGCACATACAGTGTGTGTGCAAGAGAGTGAGAGGAATAGAGAGAGAGGCAGAAAGTGTGTGTGTATAAGTGTGTGTATGTGTGTGTATATGTGGTTGAATTACATCACACTAAGATATCAGCAGAGGCAGCAGAGGGGAGATAGGAGTGATGCATGCAGAGATTGGTTGCCGTGGCGGCGCCTCTGTAATTGGTGTTTCTGAGGTCATCAAAGACCGCCAGGCAAATGGAGTGGAACGTCTCAACATCCAGCCCACCATTTCAACACCCACCAGCCCACCCCACACACACACACACACACACACACACACACACACACTCTTTCCCTTTAAGTCCCTCTAATGTCCACTCATTCATTCAGCCACAAACCTATGTAGACACACACACACACACACACACACACACACACACACACACACACACACACACAGACACACACACACACACACAGAACCCTTGCATGTTCTCAGTTGGTTTACATAAAACATGGCTGATGGAGGCAAATAATATTTTCCTTAACTGTGTGAATAGTTTCTTTCCAAAACCTGAACACTGACCACATCTTCAAGAAATTCATCTTGATTGGAAGGGCTATCCATTATATGTATGAACTACACACACTCATACTCTGTTTACAACAAATCCTCTCATTTCGCCAACAAAATCTACTGGGTGGCCTCCAGGGTGGATTTGCTCACAGTAGTTGAAACACTAGTCGGTGACAGCAGCCAGAGCCAGAGCCAGAGCCAGAGCCAGAGCCTCGCTCAGTGAATCCTCGGGCGTTTCGCACACCCGAGGTCAGCCGGGAGCGAGGTCTGGACGGTGGCCCCCAGAAGAGAGAGCCTCGGCTCAGAGTCCAGCTGGAATGTGATCCTTTGCAAATCATTTGGAACTGGCGCCAAGACCGCTCAACACCAAACTGGGTCTCATCTTCACGCCAGAAAAACAGGAAGAAGACGGCAGAAAAACAGCAGTCTTTGAAGAATTGTCGACATGCACCCAGAAGGTGGAGAAATATCTCTTCTGGCTGTGAGTTGAATCATTACAGGTATGAGGGCCAAGTGGGACTCAAAAGGAGTGGAATCAGAGGTTTGAAGCCCTGCTTCACTTCAAGTACATGACAGCAGTTTTTGCCAGTCAGTCTTAAAGTCATGCAGGGCAACTGGAATCTGCCTAGTACCTTCAATACACATATACACGCACATGCACACACACCTCTCTCTTACTCTCTCTCTCTCTCTCTGCACTTGTGAGCATGTTAGTGTGTGTGTGTGTGTGTGTGTGTGTGTGTGTGTGTGTGTGTGTGTGTGTGTGTGTGTGTGTGTGTGTGTGTGTGTGTGTGTGTGTGTGTGTGTGTGTGTGTGTGTGTGTGTGTGTGTGTGTGTGTATCTGGTGCCATTACAGTACCTCTGTGCCATTGCTGTAACTGTATATCAGTAGTGCTGTTCAGCTTGCATGGCCTGGTCTATCTGTTTTAAAGCTTGACTTCTTATCAGCCTTAGTATCTATCTCTAACAATGGAACAGAACAGTAACAGTTATGCCACACAGTGGCAACAGTTTCCTAAGATAAAATAAGAATTCTGGACAGTGTATTTATTATTTCAAGTACAGACACACACACTGTGCATTAAAACTAACCTTAAAATAAGCCATAGAGTGTGGTACATCAGGGCTCTGTCAGAAAACTGAGCATGAGTGAGGGGGACTCTGTCATCCCAGAAAATGACATGATTAACAGCAGCCGTCTCCCCAGCACGGCTTAAGCCCACACTAATTGGGCAAGCACCACTCACAGATAACTGGTGGCTCTCCCCACCCACCCATCCCCTTTCTGCCAGCACTAGCCAATGGCAGACACCCACCCAGGGAGAATCTGTGCAGGAAGTGATGGGTTTGGCCCGCGGCTGTGTGGGACTGTCTGGTTCTGTTCCGCTTGTCTCGTGGGCTGGGAGTCATTGCTGCCTAAACCAGGAGGCCAGAAGCAAAGGGCCGCTCGATCGGAACCGGCCCACATGGTCTCAACCCAGCCAGCCATGTAAATGACAAACCTGTAATAGATTTCACTTAATTACAAGTGGCATGAGACATTTTTGGGGTGGCAATGCGTGGGTTGAAATCAACACTAGACGATGAGGCAGACAAGACAGAGACACAAGTACATCAGACGTATGCAAAGAAAAAAAGAAAAACACACCATCATGAAGAGGAAGTTGACAGATGAAGAGATGAAAATGACAGGGGTCAGGGGGCTACACTGTGGAGGCATGATTCATACTATCTGTGTTATTACAGTAAAGCTTGTGTGAGGCTCAGTGGTGAGTGGTCCCAGTTTCATGCTGATTTGGCCACGGTGGTGAGGGTGGTCGTGTGTTTGTGAGTATGTATGTGTGTGTGTGTGTGTGTGTGTGTGTGTGTGTGTGTGTGTGTGGGTGGGTGGGTTATGTCTGGGTCTTGTCTTGTCTTTAGCTCCTCGCTGTTGTCTTTGGCCTGCCTTCTAGACAAACTTGTCCTGGCACAGCTTTAAGAGAGCTACTTTTGCTATAGATAATCAGGAACATGCAACAGCTGTGCAATTCACATGAATGTGTGTGTGTGTGTGTGTGTTTGAAAAAGCATGTTTATTTTTTATAAGTTGTTATATGTGCGTGTGTGTGCCCATGTATGTGTCAATGTGTAAATGTGTATAGGACCGTGCCTGTGCATTTACGCATGTTTGTATGCACAAAATGCACTTTGGTGTCCACACCTGTGTGTGTGTGTGTGTGTGTGTGTGTGTGTGTGTGTGTGTGTGTGTGTGTGTGTGTGTGTGTGTGTGTGGCATCACATGCTCCTCCACTGATGCTGGTCCAGAATGATTGCATTGGAGGGGCAGATAATCAGGACTAATGTCTCACAGATGTTTTCATGTTTTATAAGCTGATCACAGTTCAGCCTGAGGCACCCTCTCCTCTAATATGAAAATCCATCTGTGAGTGTTTGTGTGTGTGTGTGTGTGTGTGTGTGTGTGTGTGTGTGTGTGTGTGTGTGTGTGTGTGTGTGTGTGTGTGTGTGTGTGTGTGTGTGTGTGTGTGTGCGTGTGTGTGCGTGTGTGTGTTTATGTGTGTGTGTGTGTCTGCACCTGTGTGCTTAAGAGAATCTTTATACTAGAGCTTGGCTGGCTAAATTGTGCTTTATCCAAATGAGTATATGGTTATATGGGTGTGGATTATGAATGAAATTCCTCTGACTCTTTTGGGGAAAGGCTTTGAGGGAGGTGAGTGGGCATACGTGTATGCAGGACTACTTCACTCATCTGGAGGATTACACAAGAATCAGGTTTCGTTTTGTGTGAGGAAAGAAATACACATACACAAACACACATGCACAGTTGAACACACGATAAACCTAAACACCTAAACATAATTTGCTTGAAACATTAGAATACAATCACAAGCAACACAATCCTAATTTGGTGACCATGTGTGGTTGTGCGTCCGTGCATGTGTTTTCGCAGAACATTTGGATTAAGTTTGGAGATTAAGTGCATGTTTTGAGGTTGTGGCGATGGTCAGGTAAAGCTGTGTCATTGTGGTCGTCCTGTATTTGCACGCAAAACCTTCATTCATTTTCTTTATCCATCTCTGAATCCCCCATTCCCTCACTGATACTGTGTCCACACACACACACACACACACACACACACACACACACACACACACACACACACACAGACTGGTATGGACCACTGCTTGTGCTAGCCTTGCATTGATCTGTTGTGGTCCCCTTTGCTGCAATCCTGTGGTCATCATTACCGTAGCCTAATGGCATCAAGCACTCACTGCTGCTCACACTAAGGAAATGCCTTTCAGGTGGACCACGCACGCACGCACGCACGCACGCACGCACGCACGCACGCACGCACGCACGCACGCACGCACGCACGCACGCACGCACGCACGCACGCACACTTTCTGTGTCTCTCACATACATATGTACAAAGGAGTAGACGCACAAATGCACACATGCTCACACATGCGGACACACACACACATAGCACTCTCTGTCACACACACATAGACACACACTTTCTCACTTTATCACACACATACTTAAATGTGCCACTACCAGGAACACCCAACAGACCAACTCCCACTGAGCCAGACGTACGAAGCATTTCTAGACACACAGCCCCACCCATCTCCCCACATAACCTGACCAAAGCAACTGCCTAGAGAACTTTCTAGAAACGCTGAGCAAGCACCTAAGTTTTCCCCAATATAAGTCATGAGTGAATAATCCAGCCACAGACACAGAGGGGAGACAAGTGGGAAGAAAATGTAGCTGTGCGTGAGTGCGTGAGTGCGTGAGTGCGTGCGTGCGTGCGTGCGTGTGACAATGTGTGATTGTGCTTTATGTGGGGTGTTGTGTGTGTGTGTGTGTGTGTTTGTGTATGTGTGTGTGTGTGTGTACATGTTTGTGCAAGTGTGCATAAGTGTGTGTGTATGTGTGTGTGTGTGTGTGTGTGTGTGTGTGTGTGTGTGTGTGTGTGTGTGTGTGTGTGTGTGTACATGTCCGAGGTGTAGCCACAAGTGTTTTTTAAACGAGTGAAAGTGGAATCATGATGAGATATGAATACCTCAAAATCAATAGCATTGATCACACCAGTGTGTGTGGAGTTCATGAAAGAGTTGTCTGCTTTAACAACTGAAAGACATCTCCAGCCACTCTATTGACTCATCACAGTCAGGCCCGACAC
>CM050201.1:5240000-5245000 GCA_027475355.1 Coilia nasus | reverse complement strand
ATCCCTGCACGTATTGCAATACATTGTAAATCCTCCCATAGCTAGAAATATGAAGGTCAGCCAATATCCCACAATTCCCCCCGGTGAGGGATGTCTGTGGTCGGAGCGGTGGGGCTAGGAGAGGAGTCGGGGCAGGCTGGTCCTGCTGCGAGGGCTTTCATCTAATCCAAACACTCTGCTGATGTATGCAGCTGGGACATGGGATCTCTGGCAAATAGATGTGCACAGACAGACACATGCAGACACACACACAAACGTACACAAACATACGCACACAGACACACAAAGACAGACAAATGAACGCACCAATACATATAGCACATAGGGTCACACAGGAGTCCACACACACACAATCACACATGGACGCACACATTTATACGTACAAAAAGCATACAGATTATTCATCATATACCTCCCACAAACAGACTCACATGTACACAGACACACACACACACACACACAAACATACACACACACATGCACACACACTCATGGGAATAATGTCTAACCACAGGTTATATTATCCAGCACTGGGAAAGACAAACGTGGAGTGGTCTGGTATTCAAAGATGTATGCAGAATATTGGACATGCATACAAATCTACATTTACCATTTTCACACACACACACACGCAAACACACATAGACAAATATACACACATACAGACACACACACAGACACACACACAAACACACATATACACACAGACAATGATCAAAATGCCTAAAACTCTGGCCATTCCGTCTGCTCAGCATGTGTCTGGTAGAACAGATTTCAGCGGCACGTATCTCGGCACAGACGGCAAAGTAAACAAAGATGAAATACATAAAGTGTGTGTGTGTGGGGGGGGGGGTTATGGAGGAGGGTGATGGAGGGGGGATTTCAACAACAGGGGGACGGGAGACGCTGTCACAAGCGCTTTGGGGAGGAAGAAGGCTTCGCCGGAAGCGGCGGGTGCGGCGCGGTGAGGACGAGACGCAGGGGCTCTCGGCTCGACTTCAAAAACATCACGCCGCTCATCTCGAGTGGAACACACCGGTGACTGCCACCGCCACTCGCTGCGAACGAAATAAAAGCAGAAAAAAACAACATTCTGCCACTCCTCGTTTTTATCCCCCTCCTCCTCCTCCTCCTCCCTCACCTTCTCCTCTGTTGCACTTGCAAAGCAGCAAACGAGCGCTGTAAAAGAGAAGACCTCCTCTGTCTCGATAAGAGTAGTCGTCAAAGTTGGCGCTCGGGAGCCTGAAATTCAATGCAGCATGAGTCAAGTCAACAAGGACGAGAACTTTAGCACATATTTGTTTAGGGCTGTGAACATACTGATAAAAGCAGAACCAGACTAAAACACAAAATCAAACAATCTACCTGGCAAAGATACATTCTTGGCGAGGATACCGGCAAAGAAATATAACACTATTGAATCACTGACGTGATTTTTTACCCCCGACCTGCTTAAGGTCATGCATGATGAATGAACTGTTCTACAGCAGGCAACTGATGAACACCAAGTATGCGAGGATGAAAACTGTAACATTTTTCACATCTTTTGAAGCCTACAAAGTTCATCTCAGGTGCACTAAGCAGCCAAGCTAAACACAGTGCATTATGGCCCTATATATTCGCTCTGACGTTCCCCAGGTGACCTGGCCACATGTGGGCTTGATTTAATTGGCTGGCCCCATACATTCCTGCCCTGCACAAGCGCGACCTGTAATTACACACAGGAACTGCATCGTTTTACAGGGCCGCTGTGGTGCCATCGAGGCGACCGTGGCTCTCACCGAGCCCAAGTAATGCACCAGCCCTGTAAAGCCAAGAGCGGTTGGCTCTGCACTGCCGTGCGTATGTGTATGTGTGTGTGTGTGTGTGTGTGTGTGTGTGTGTGTGTAATTGGAATTGGCTCGCTGAAGAGAGGAGCAGGAAAATAAGGAGCGCTGGAGTAAACAAGCAAATGAGAGAATGATGCAAAGGTATGTGGGTAGGTG
Source organism: Coilia nasus (assembly GCA_027475355.1). NCBI lineage: Eukaryota > Metazoa > Chordata > Actinopteri > Clupeiformes > Engraulidae > Coilia > Coilia nasus. Next base: position 5,243,015 of record CM050201.1, on the reverse strand, counting down.
TACGCACAGGGCATATAGACTTATTGGTTTGTGTGTGTGTGTGGGCGTGTGTGTGTGTTTAAATTTTATACTCTGTTATTCCATTTCAACATTTCTCTATCGACCATATCACAAAGACAAAGAGACAGGAAAGGAATGAAAATTAGAAATGGGAGGATAAAGAAAACAAGACAGAGAGAAAGAGAGAAGTAGAGGAAGAGAGGGGATAGAAAAGAGGAAGAGAGAAAGAGAGAGTAGGGAAGATAGAGAGAGTTAACTGAGTGAGATGGGGGCACTGCTAGTGCTTCCTCCATTAGCTGGCCTATGTAGGAGGTGTGACGTGTCGTCTGAGGCTACTGCAGGTCTGGTCCTCTCAGCGGTCCAAGGACATGGCAGAGCTGACTTTAAAACCCATGGCTATGCTCATCTGCCACATGCTAAAGTCATGTTTTAACACATTTGTTTTCCCCCACACATATATGTCAGCATTATGCTTAAAGGTGGAAAAGTAAATAACCACTGGCACACGCTTCTATGCATGTACATACACACACACCCACGCATATACATTTGTACCAGCATAATGGCTGTTGGCTGTGCCTTCCACTCAAGGAGTAAATCCCTATGTGTGATTCCTGGCTGGCACAGAGTAGGCTAAATGAGCCTGCTTATAAATACCATGACAGTGTGGTCATGATGGTGCCATTATGGGGAACAAAACAAGATTTTACTATGCTCTTGCAATCCCTATACTTTCACACACACACTCAAACACACACACACACACACACACACACACACACACACACACACACACACACACACACACACACTTATCAGACATGGAATCTAGCAAGCTAGAAGAATACCCTCATCCTACAAAAACATGTGTGGACCTGCTCACTCTGTCTTTTTACTGCAGACCTCCTGACTGCACAAACAAGTCTTTTTTGTCCCCAAGAAATGCTGCATGACATAGATGTTGACATAAAGTGGCTATGAATGCATTTTACTGAAATATAACACGGACTAAGTCCTGGGGTTAACTAAGACGAGGGAAAGATATTACCCAAAGAACAGCTCTGAATGAGTTGAAATATGATGAAAGGTCATTTACTCATCAGGACTTCAACACCTTAAAATGTCCATACATTTTGAATTACACAAGGTAATACATCCGATGCAATGTTCATACTATTATAGTAAAAGCACTATAAGTAAGGGATAATGGATGACACGGTGTTTGGATATCAGAAAGTTAATGCACGTTCGAGGTAGTAATGCGGTCACGACGCGAAGCGAAGTGCATTAACTTTCTGATATCCGAACACCGTGAAGTCCATTATCCTGCTTATACCATGGTTACCACACTTGTCTGATGTTAATTTCAGGTATCATTTCCACGTTTTAATCGCTAAAACAAACTTATTTGTAGAACTACTTCCATCCGCCACAAGATGTGTCTTTTCATAACTTACTGGACAAACTGCTGTTGCTAATTCCAAACTGGAGGTTGCTATGGCCAAGACCCAGTCTTTAGTTCCATGACGGAAGTTGGTTGTGAAGCTAGCTATTCCAAAGTTCTGTTAAGCCTTGCTTAGTAAAATCACATTAGTACAGAGTCCAAATGCAGCGTGACAGCACTAAAAGGCAATCTCAGAGGCATATAACATGTTGCAACTCTGTGTTCTTCCATTTGCTCGTCATTTGCTAAAGCTGTCACGTCTTTACTTGTTTATTTACAGTTCACCACGAACTTGGCGCATTAATACATAAACATAATAAGGTCGGAAAGCAGGGACTACTTCATAGGTGTGCGTATATAGAAAGTTAATAACTGTTTTAAAGTACGCGTCACAATGTGAAATTGAACGAAGTATAACAGTTTATAAACATGTAAGGAACATGTTACTACTGTCCTATAGCATACTCTGGGTCACTTTTCACAGCAAATGAAAATCTCTTTCTTAAACCTTTTTGCCTGCAGGTTTCCCAGGGTGCTTTGTGATAGTGCCTGGCAGGGCGGCGCGAGGGGTGAGCTGGGGTCCCGTCTGGCCCTCGGGGGCCACTAATGAGGCAAACAGTGACATGGCACACTCTCATTTGGCACGGGCTCCAAAATGTCAGCTTTTATTAGGGAGCCTACCTGAGGGCCTACTCAATTTGCACTGATCATTACCTGCAGGACACAGGAGCTTAATAACGCGAATGAGCGCGCATGAAATGAAGCTGTTAAATAGTGACATATCACACACTCGCTCACACACACACACACACATTCACACATGAGCCTCCCCCCTTTCTCGTCAAAGGGTCTCAGCTGAAATCCCTGGCCTTTTGCTGTAAGGGATTTAAAGATGTCACAGCACCTCATAACTCCACCGACCATCACCATCTCCTCCCAACCCCATCCCACCCCTCTCCTCCCCCAGTCCTCTTCATTAACCTCCCATTCCAGCCCAGGCCGTACCAGCCTGGCTCCGCACTCCCTTTTACAACTTTATTCTGTACCGTGTTTTTCCACACAGTCTGTGAAGATGTCCTTCCATACAATATAGAAAGCAGGGAAATAGCCTCTTCTGTAGCAATTACCAAGGCAGCAGAGACACACGCTAATGTTCAGTCTTCAGCCAGGACACCAAGATGCACTCTCTCACTGCTAGCCTTGTCCTCTTCCTCTGCCTTTATTTACTGGGCCGAGGCCTCTGTGGGGACAGGATGAGACAAAGCTGATATTTGTCCTCTCTCTGTCTTTCTCTTCCTTTTTTTCTCTCTTTGTTGCTCTCTGTCTTTCCCTTTCTCTCTCTCTCTGTCTCTGTCTTCCTCTCTCTCTTTCTTTCTGTCCCTGTTGCTCTCTGTCTTTCTCCTCCCCTTTCTCTCTCTCGCTATCTCTCTCCCTCTCTCTGCTTCTATCCATTTTGTTCTGCCACTCTCTTCAGTCTTTCTCAGGGACAGACTTTCTCCTGTCATGGTGGGTAACGTACTTTGACGGTAAGTGAACCAAGAAGAAAGGCTAGCGGGGGCAACAAAGAAAGG
>CM050201.1:5202500-5237500 GCA_027475355.1 Coilia nasus | reverse complement strand
CACCATCATCACATTCATCAACACACAACACTGCTGACGTCAACACTAATGACTTCACTCCAGCTTGAGCAAAAACGCTGGGGGTATTATCACAGATCTGGCCTATGGAAAGCTGAACAGGGGACAGAAAGGACATCAGAGAAGATGAAAAGAAAGAGGGAGGAGATGAAAGGAGAGGAGATGAGAGGAGAGGAGAGGAGGACGACGAATGGAGAAGAGAAGAGAAGAGAAGAGAAGAGAAGAGAAGAGAAGAGAAGAGAAGAGAAGAGAAGAGAAGAGAAGAGAAGAGAAGAGAAGAGAAGAGAAGAGAAGAGAAGAGAAGAGAAGAGAAGAGAAGAGAAGAAGGGGCAGAGGAGGGCACTGGCTGAGAGGCAGCTCTGAACAATGGTGCCTGTGATGGCTGCCGATGCAGGGAATGTGTTGTGATGACAACCCGCAGCAGTGCAGATCAGCAGCGTACGGGCCAGCAGTTGGAAGAAGACGAGGGAGTGTGTGTAATTTGTGGTGTTAGTGTTGGCTGTGTGTGTGAGCGTGTGTGTAAGGGTGAGTGAAAGGCTTGTTCCTTGTGAGCAAGACTGTGTTTGGGAGAAAGAGAGAGATTGTGTGTGTCTGTGTGCACGTGTGTTGGAAGTTGGTGTGTGTGTGTTGGCGTGTGTTTCTGTGAGTGTTTGTATTGTGTCAGTGTGTGTCATACATGTGTACATTTGTATGAATCTGTGCATATGTTCATACATCCATGTGTGCGCACATCCATGTCTGAATTTGTAAGTGAGTAACTACAGTACGCACATGTACTGTATTGCATGTTAGTATGTGTGTGTGAGTGCTTGTGTATGAGTTTGTGTGTGTGTGTGTGTGTCCGTGTGTGTGTTTGCAGGCGTGTTCTCACAGTAGGCTGGCTCTGGCAGTATGCGTAGCTGGCGTGTGTGTGCTGCTGGGCCGTGTGGTAGGGCGCTCGGGTGCGGGGGAGGGTGGGTCCACCCCATCCTCCAGATGCAGCGCTCCAATGGGAGCCCAGGCCTGGGCTCACCGCCACCTTACTGCTGGAGAAGACTCTTGCTGATGCACCGGCCTTTGGTCCAAACACACACACACACATACACACACACATACACACACACACACACACACACACACACACACACACACACACACATACACACACACATACATACATGTTATTAATGCATAGTGAAACAAGGCACAGTTACAGACACAAAACACACCTACACAACACACCTACATAAGTTATTTGAAAATAAACTTGAATCCATTGAAGGCTATGGTTTTCATGTCACTACCCAGGCTGCTGTAGCATCTATCACTCAGTAATCCCTGGCAGCACAAAGATCTAAAAAGCTACACAAACCTACACACATAAACACACACACACACACACACACACACACACACACACACACACACACACACACACACACAACCCCAGGGGAGCTTGTGAAACAGTGCACTGGAGTTTAAAAGACAATCCACAAGTTCACAATCCAATGGGGGTGAAATACTGTGGCATTTTAACAAGGTGACATCAATCACATAACACTGAGCCTTCTAGAATGAGGCAGTGTGCGTGTGTGTGCGTGTGTGTGTGTGTGTGTGTGTGTGTGTGTGTGTGTGTGTGTGTGTGTGTGTGTGTGTGTGTCCACTGGACTGCAGCAGAACACAGATCCGATAAGTGGCTAGGTTTTGTTACAGTCCACCTTTCATCTGGCCTGAGTGCAGCCCATAGCTGGTTGTCATGTAGGGAACCAGGGATTGTAAGGAGACCACTATTAGATTCAGCCTGACACCCCCACAGCTTGTGGCCCCTCTATCTCCCACATCTGCATCAACACACATTCAGAGCAGTCAAAGCTCCCCATTCCTAGAATTCTGCTACCCCATTCCTGGAATTCTGGTACATTTGGACATTGTGTTTTGTAGCCCCCCTACTCTGTCTTTCTCACCCTTTTTCTCTCTTTCTCACTCTCTCTATCATTCTTTGACATTCTCATCCCCAGAAACACATCATGTCTTTCACAATTTCATCAGATTGTGCTCGCATGTTTGCTTGTGTGTGTGTGTGTGTGTGTGTGTGTGTGTGTGTGTGTGTGTGTGTGTGTGTGTGTGTGTGTGTGTGTGTGTGTGTGTATGTGTATTTAAGTGTGTTTATGCATCATTCTCTGTGTGTCAGTGTGTGTGCTTGTCTTTGCACATTCAAGCTTGTGTATGTGTGTGTGTGTGTGTGTGTGTGTGTGTGTGTGTGTGTGTGTGTGTGTGTGTGTGTGTGTGTGTGTGTGTGTGTGTGTGTGTCCCTCTAACCTCTCTAGCTCCAAGTCTCCCATTCCTCCCCCTGCTCTGCTCACCCCATGGGCTGTTGTGTAATTCTCGGTCACGGTCTACAAATGTTCTTGCCTCAAACGCGCTGATTGCTCTGATAAGATGCGAGGGATTAGCGGCACCAGCAGCAGGCCCCACTTGGCACAGTGATAGCAGCAATAGCAGGGACCTGGGACACAAGTTTTGGTCACACTTTGTCCCCTATAGAAGGTGCACAGATGCTCAGATTAGATATGAACTATCTGCTGAGACGCTCTAGGCATGCGTGGCTAAGTTATGTTATGTGAGCAATTAGATAGACTGAAGAACAACCCACACAGCAAACCATCTGTTAGGTTTCTGTAGACAGACTACCCAAAAAAGGGTTACCAAACTTTCATCAAATGGGAATGCTAAAAGGGGTTTATATGGTGCGTTTCCACTCAGCAGAGCAGCTTATGGCTTTACAATGTAACACTTCCCATTCAACCATTCACATATTCACTCACACTGTTAAAAAACAACTCATGGCTGTTGTAAATTTAACAAAGTGTAATGTAGCCTATAGATTTGACATAAAAATAAGAAATTCTGCATGTATGATGCCCATTTTTTGTAGTGAAGTTACTAAGTGCATGGTATGACAAACATTTAAGGAACTTTGAACTTGAATACACAAGGCACATAGAAGTCATTGAACAGCCACAGCAACAGTTGGTTGAGCAAATAGAGTCACAGCCAGGCAAATGTTGTCTCTCAAACACTTTATAGATATGTAAATACATTTTTTATTGTTTAAGGTAGTGCTGAAATTTTGTGTAAGTACACATTTCTCGCAAAGTTAAGATATTGTTATTACTCCCCCATCCCCCATCACATGTAGCCTGTACAAATTCCAACAATGTCGTAACGTCTCACATGAGCTGGCCTCATAACAAGTGAGACATTCGTTCATTCTTTGTGGTCTAGAATGTAAGTATTCTCCTCGATGCTTAGAGGTGGACAACCTATATTAAAATATTTGCTCATGGCTCCTAAAACTCCAGTTACCATTAACAAATCACTTCTGACAGTAGCATATGCCCTGTAAGAGCAATACAAACAGTTTGGGGAAAAAGGACCGTCATTGCACTGATGATTCACCAAAGAAAAAGGCATATTAATGAATGAAGACCTTTGATTTGATTCTATCTAGGTAAATGCCACTTTAAAATGCTTCTAGCTTGAAACTATGCTCATTTATTCACAGGATTACTTTTGAAAAAAGCTGGGGGATGGGGGAGTTATAACAATATAAGGCGTGTAACTTCTGTGACTATGCCCTTTTTCTGTGGACTCCTCATTTGTGCTATACAGCATGACAGGCACTGCATCGCTTAATGTGCTTACTGCATTTCAGAGTCAGCGTGTTAAGCAGACCACCAGCAATGATGAGCTTGTTGAGTTTAATACAAACAGGTAGGTGCTTAGGCTACAAAATGGATGTTCAACATATGTCTGGCAACAGTACATGGGCCCATGGGCACTGTTTAATCTTCTTGACCAAGTTTACTACTGCACCAATGCAGTAACACGAGTGTTACTTTAAAAATCATGCTTGTACGGTTTCGCCATTTTCTGTTTTACTATACGTAAATTAATGTAGCCTCATTTTGTGACCTTAAGGAATAACATCAAACTATTTACATAAACAGATAACCATTGACTTGACAACTGATTGCACATTAAGAAGTGAGGTTCAGCCATGTCTAATAAGAATAGTTTGGGGATAGTTACAATTATAATGAAAATTGAAGATGTGTAGAAAACTGGAGGCATGGTTATAGAATTTACTAACAAAATGTTATTAAATACAATCAACAAAAGCCCTAAACAAATGAAAATCATACCTTCAAAAAACAGGATGTTGTGCAATCACAAAAACAGGATATAATATAGGATGTTATACTAATCTTACTTACCAATAACCCAATTATAATAATAGTTCAACCTAATTATTCAACACTAACAGGGTATAGATCTGCATGAGGGATTATGGATAATGCAATGTATAATGATATATTTTGTCTAGGTTTTTGAATAGTCCCAAGATGGGCCATTTTTACTACATGTTTTCAGGAACATGGCAATAATGGAAAGGTGGAGAGGGCTGATGATGAAGAGGAAGAGAATGGTGTTTCTCTTGCGTGTAGTGAGCCCAATCAGCCTGATCCTCTCATTCAAACATAGGCTGTGGGTAATAGGATCCTTGCATTTCAAAATAAATGGTTTGAACTGTACCCCTGGCTTCACTACAGCACAAGGCTGAAGGGAGTTGTGTGCTTTCACTGTGCAAAACCTTGTACTGACAAAAACTCCCTTCATGGGAAAGGCTGACCCTGCCTTTTTAACTAGGCTACTGATTTTAGTAACTGGAAAAAGGCCTTAGAAAGGTTTGCCTCCCATGTCTCTACAGAAAAAAAACTGTAGATGCCACGCTATCATCTGTCATGGCCAGACAGCAAGCTGACAATCAGTACTTCTTTAGTCATGTAGTGAGCTCAATTAAGCATTTGGCACGTCAGGGCTAGCAATGCAGGGACATGAGCTACATGCTGGAAACCTGTATCAACTCAAGAGAACTAAAGCAGAGACTGACCCCCAATTGACAAATTGGCTAAAAGAGGACAGAAAAAAAATATGTTAGTCCAGAAATCCAAAATTAAATTATAACAATGACTCACTCAATCCTCTGCAGCATTGCTGACCCTATCAGAGCTCTTCCTGTGCTGCAGTTCTCCATCAGTGTTCAACACCTCCGAAGTTTTTCAAAAGCTTTTCCTTAAAGTTGATCAGTTTTGGGGTAGTTACTAAAAAAAAGTAACTAGTTACAAGTTACTTGTGAAATTTGTAACTACGTTACTTTACTTTTTTTTAAGCAAATGTTAAAAGTTAGCGCATGGATACATGGACAAATATCATAGCCTTTTCAACGCTTTATCAAGTCCACACTGTCTGACCAAAGAAATATGCCTCACTTTAAGATCTACAAACAACAGGTGTGGTGAGGGCATTCAGGTGGGTTAATCAGCAGTAACACATTACATTTCAAAAACAGGCTTTGCAAAACATGATGGCCCAGTTAACCAAATGTGGGCCTACTCCTGAGATGAAAATCAGCTTGTTATAGGAACCATTGCAACAATATATAGTGCTTTTAAAAAATAGAAAAATAAATGGCACTTTATAAACTCATCAAATAAAACCTGACTTTATATACCCATAAAATAAAACTGAAATTCACTTAAATACAAAAAATAGAAACAGAAAATGCAATTAAATAATAGAAAATTCACTTCATCCTGTAGATTAAATAAACAGAAAGTGCACCATGAATTTTAGCATGCATTGTCGCAGCAGCCATGAGAGCGTCCTTGCTGTCCAAGATGGATGAAAATCTGCTTTTGATCGCCTGTGATATGAAACAGTATAGGCTATATTAGACAAACATATAGGCTACAGTTCAATAAATATTGAGCTATATCAGCTATACAAATGCTATACACTGTAGACTATTATATTATTTTGATTTTATTATTCAAAATGTCTTTACCTGTACAATAGCACCAGGCATGCCAACTGTCATCTGAGAGAGGCCATCCTTCAAAGCAAGCAACTTCAACATGAGAATCTCCAAGGTTGGCAGTAGGGTCCCATAGTAGCAATCATCTTCTCCTTGTAGGATATCTAATGCAGCAGCAAGAGGTTTTAACACTGTACAGCATTCCTTAAGGAACTGATACTCTCGCTCAGTGATACATTTAACACCCAGTCAAGAGCAAATGGTGTTTAAATCGGTGATTGGGATCTCTATGATGAGGGACAGGGCATCATGAGTCGAGTTCCAGGGTGTAGCAGTGGGAATGATGAGTTTTCTTTTGATCACTTCCTCAACCTGGTCTGAAGCCACAGTAGAGCGACTAGTTTTTGTCCAGAGAGCTGTGCACTTGGCGAGAGCACTTCTGTAAACTGCTTTGCAATCATTGTTGCTTGTCAGCCATTTCTCAAGGTCATTTTTTGAGATCAGGTTCAGTGTGTGGGATGCGCAGCGCAGGTGAGGCGGCAATGAAAATGTCTCATCTGATTCTGTGGAGAGCACTTCAGAAACATCAGTGAAAGTGACGTCCTCCTCATCAGATAAATCGTCAGAGTCAGATCCATCATCAGACTGGGATTCAAACATTCTGAACGCTTTGACAAAATTGCTGCCGTTATCTGTGACGCATGCTGTAACTTTCTGTGATAGTCCATAAGATGCATGGATCTGTTCTATTTCATTAGCTATGACATAGTATGTATGTCTACCTCTCACTCTCTTGCAGGCTAGAGCAGCCTTCTGACGTTTAAAACTGGTAAAAGCTTAGCTTGTTTAGGTGGGGTCGGTTCGTGAGTGTCTTCTTTAACAGACTGGCTAGTAGAATCTTTCGCCACAAGTTTTGTAGTGTGGTGCTGGGCAGTCAAATGTTTCATCAGGTTGCTCATTGAGTTGGCAGCAGTTGAAAGATACCGCTCACCTGGACATAGAGTGCATTTCACTCGAATGTTTTTGTCCTTTCTAGCAATAAAGTCAAAATAGTGCGAGTATCGCCACTGGCTGAATCCCCCTGCCTCCGTCTCTGTGTTTTCCATTCTCCCTCTCTTTCCTACACACCAGCAACTACGTCACTCAACGCACTCAAATCCGGTTGCTGTGGCAACGGTGCCCAGACAAGCACACAGGCAGGTCCAACGACGGACAGGATGCATGCACCACTAAAACATATTAGAACTTTTTAGACTGACAAGAGTGGTTTGGGTAACGCAGGAAAGCATGTTCCTAAAGTTTAGTAAAGTACTGTAGTTTATAGTGATATTTTGAGTGTAATGCGTTACTGCACTTCGTTACCCGTGATGGTAATATCGTTACTGTAATCCATTACTTTGTAACTCGTTACCCCCAACACTGGATGTGGTCTCTGGCCAAGCAAAGCAAGCAAACTCCATGCTTATGTTTCATTTTTATGTTTGCATAAATTACAGATTGTTTGTGTTTATCACTTGTACCTGCTTGAATTATGTTGTACCAGATACCAGAAGTGCTCTTTAAAAATAGTTTTGTTGACAGGATGTCTTTCTTCTCATGATGGTCCGAATGAGGTGTGCCTAACTAAGTAATGTGTTTTTGTGATTTTGTACTAGTGTATGTTTGACATGGGAGATACTTTTAATCAAATTAAAATAATTATCTGCATTGCCTGTGATTAACTGCTAATAATCCTGCTATGACCTTGTTAATGTTGTTAATAAAACAGTTTAGGGGAATTGCTGGGAATGAGTTCATGTAGTTATAGATTGTTTATGTCTTGCTCAGCAAATTAATAATAAATAACTGTTTAAAAGATCCAAATAAAGTTGTTATTTATAAGCAAACATGCACTGTTTTTTTAAGATTCGTTTACATTTAGGAAGCAGGCAGAATATATTGAAAAAGGTCAGAATGCTTTACTGAGTATATGTATGTAAAAGACACATGGAAAGTCAATGCAAAGTTTTCTCAGAAATTTACATGAAAGAAGTGGGTACACATAGCTGCCAAGGTTTTTCTGTGTAAATCCTACAAGCTATTTAACAGTGTACCATTGGCAGAAACCTGTCCCACAAGGCGCCAACCAGCTCATCGGGAGCAGTATAGGATTTATTGTCTTGATCAAGGACACTTCAACCTAATCAAGAGGAGTGGGAAGTGCAATCCTTTTGGGCAAGTTTTGCCATGTGCCCGCTGTCTTTGGGAATTGAGCAAGAAACCCCACATTTTTTGCTGATTGCCTTTACCTCTGCCATGATATCTGTTGTAACTACAGTTTAGGGTTTGAATGGCCTATGTGGAGTCATGGCTCTCTCCTTACTCATCTTGCTAGGAGCCTGGTCTGTAGGTATTTTAGGTATTGCCCAAAGGAACGTAGCAATACAAAGTCAAGTATAATCATTGTAATAAAGTTCCTGGTGCTCCAAAGGTTAACAACACTATTGACTTCAGTAATTAGGATCACACACACACTGATAAAATGTACAACACTGGCAGCATTTTACCAACCAACATAACAACAAAAAACAAAATAAACATGACTGCCATTTCACTGTTATCTTCATATGTCATTTCTTGAGAGTGTCAGAGTCATAAAACTTTGTGTCACATTTTACATTAATGTTTTACAACTAAGACTAAAGAGCGCACAGATTCTTCATAACTCATGAAAAAAATCCCTGCTCTGTTTCCTTTTTTCAGTGGTAACTACTGGTTATTTATCCCTTACATGAAAGTCATTTGTTATGTGCTATTCAATGTCAAAACTACAGTTTGTCCGGAAGGCTGATGTGTTGATAACGTTCTCAATTTTGCACATGGGTGTACACCGATCACAACACAATCACTGTTCTGCTGTTGTTCATGTCAGCAGGTCAGCACAACAAAACATCAGTGTGTACATTTGGTCTGCCAACTTGATGTTGTGGGTTGTAGAGCTCATTTCTGGCTAGAGGCGATAAGCCCTGCTGTGGCTGTGGGTGGACAAAGGCATCAGCTGTCTGAAAACGCTGCCTGCCTGTGTTCTCTTCATGTTCAGGGATAATGTGGAGTTGGCGTCTACACGGTAGAGATGGTTTTACTTTGAGGTTTACACTTTGGGATTTGCCCACACAATTATCCTGAGCATCTTTTTTTTTCATTAATTTTGTTTTGTTCTGTAGTATTAACGAATGCCCTATGAGCCAGTTTTGGTGAAAAAATGCTTTAGTGCTCCTGTTACAGGCTGTTGTAGTTTGATGGAGGAGATGGAGTGGGGAGGATGGCAGGTTCTCGGCTACGCTAGTCACAGGCTACACTCATTCAAAGTCCATTTGATCATAGCACACCAAATAGAAGATTTAAACGTTCCAAGCACACACACCTACTTACCCATATTTTGCTAAGTGAATGAATAAGTGAATGAGACTCCTCGGTAATCACAACTGTGGCATGGCTTTTTCTGATTAACAAACTTACGTCACTTCATATGCCTTTTTCTTATTTGCTCATTTTTTCCACTTATTTTTTTCATTGACTAATGGAGGCTATCAGGGTAGAGCAACATTTTCATGTGCAGCATACATATGCAACTTGGAATGACCTATCATATTTCAAAAAGAGCAAGTACTAAACGGTTTCTTGTGGAATGAGACCTTTAACACTTCCACGATAATTTTCTAAGTCTCTATCTTTCCCAATAATGAGTCACTAGCTTAGGGATGTTTTCCCTCCTCATCCTGTCATGTGGGCTAGTTAGAAACCCAGTGAGAAAGGGACTGGTTGACAACAGGCGACCTCGGATAAGACTTCAGCTATATATTCTGGTCCATATGTTAAGAGTTGACTTCATGCATGTGAAGATTCTGCAGGAGCAAAAGGTCGGTAGGGGTACAGCAGTGGGGACAGAGACTTTGTGTGTATGTCTTTGGAGAGAAGGGAGAATGGGGAAGAAAGCTAAGAGATGGCCATACAACTGCTGTGTCCACACACACACACACACACACACACACACACACACACACACACACACACACACACACACAACCTCCCAATTTGTTTGGTGTGCACCCCACCAAAAGAGATGTAGTGGGGTCACAGGTCAAGTAAATAAATACTACGTAAAGTGACAGGTTTACAGTCAGCTGTAATAGAGCACAGGTGTGCTGTAAGCCCCATCGCCTGTAAATGAATGAAGCCTGGGGATGTGTGTGTGTGTGTATGGGGATGCATGGGGTGTTTGTATGGAGTAAATACAGCCCCAGGTCTTGCACATGTGCAAGTCTGTGTGTTTGTGTGTGAGTGTGTGTGTGTGTGAGTGTGTGTGTTTGTGTGTGCGTGCGTGTGTGTGTGTGTGAAAATGCCCTTCTTTGTGCATGGGAACTTGTCTGTATGAGTGTGTGTGTCTGTGTTTATGTGTGATTGATCCTTTACCATTTGAGAAGGATATTTTTGTGTAAAAAATGTGTAGAACCTATTAACACATTACCCTATTTTTACATGATTGGGATAACATGGCTAATCTAGTAACTTGCACTAACTACCAAGAGTGGCATAATCTATAATATTGTCAGTAGTAGTGGTAATACATTATTTTATTACAGTACATTATTGGGATGATATTGCATTATAGTTTTTCTGGTAGGCTAAACAGGGGTGGATTGAGCAGTGGGTCTTCTTGAAAGACAAAGAAATATATTGTAAAAAGGAGTATTTCGTTTTTCAGCTTTTATGCAGCAACTTTATTGTGCTGTTTCGCTTCATTTATGTTTTTTCTCCCATAAAATACAATAAAAGTGCAGTGAAATGCCCATCTTCAAAGTAGGCAGGTAAAATGAAGCTGGACCACAATGTAGCGGCTTGTTTTATGGCTCTTTATATAGTAAAAGTAGCCAAATATATACACACGCCCCATCAGAGACATGGCAGTAAAAGAGCCTGAGGATCACATGTATGGAGAAGCAAATGCATTAGAGTTCTATAAAACCCAACGTATAAATGCACACACGGGCTTTAAGGCCCTAATGAAGCAGTGGAGACCGCATAGGTACCGCATGTGTAGTAAACTAGCTGGAGTAGAGTCTCGGCTCTGGTTGGCTGGCTGTGGCTGGCAGGGTGAAGGCAGTGAGGGAGCAGGGCGGCAGGGAGGCAGGGGGGCACACTGGCAGACATGCTAACTATTAACGTGCTATGACCCTGCCAAACTGGTTTAGGGCTTATGAGATGCTTTAGGTCTCTTCCCCTCCCACTCCTGGATTCTATTTTAAAAGTGACATTCTATTCTATTCTATAAATGAATAACATGCCTCACAACAGACCAACAACTAAGGGATAACAGCCGCGGAGGCATGCATTTGATGGAATTAATCAATGCTGGCGGAGGCTAATAACTGTTATGTACTGAAGTTATGCTCCGCCAAGTTGATTAATTTAGTCGAATGCATGCCTCGAAGGCTGTTATCCCGGTTACCACACGTGAATTTAGGAAACATTTAACGCTATGTCGGAGCATTTAAATTATTCTATTCTATAATTCTATAATTATTCTATCATTTCTTCACAGTTACGAATCATTGTCTTGTTTAATGCAACCTCTCAGTAAAACGTAAAGCAGAAAAGCAACGGTTAAGTTGGTTGTTATAGTTACCATTCTATGGGGCATTGATATGGAATAGTGCTTAATAGTGCTTATGGAATAATGGCAGAATTTTAGAGCTATCCATAAGTTCAATGACAAAATGAATGCACACTCCGCCAGCCAATCAGAAAGCAGTTCTATTTGACCAGGCCATAATATACCTTTAAAGGTGTTATCCTGTGAGAAAGAAGTACTTTTGTACTTGCTCTTTTTGAAATACGATACGTTACTCCGAGTTGCATAGCTATGCTGCACGTGAAAATGTTTTTCTACCCCAATTGCCTCCATTAGTCAATGAAAGGAAATAGGCAGAGAAATGAGCAAATAAGAAAAAGGCCAACAAAGTGACACAAGTTTGTTAATAAAAAAAGCCATGCCACAGTTGTGATTGTTGGACGAGTCTCATTGCAGCACACATTCACTTAGCGAAATATAGCTATAAGTATGTGTGTTAGTTTAGAACGTTCAAATTCTATTTGGTGTGCTATGACCGAAAGGGCATTCACTGACACTAGAGACCACACAAAATTAATGAAAAAACAATGCAATGACACCTTTAATGCTTAACACACTACACAGCAGACAAACAGCATACAATACATACTAGATGGACATACTACACTACACTGCAGACAAATAACATACCATAGTACGACAGGCAAAACACCTAACATACTACAGACTTAGTATGCTGTACTTGACTTCTACTTTGAAGTGAGAATAACCATACATATGTCTGTGTGGTAGTGCAGGTGAGTGCAAGTATGTTTGTATTAAGATAAAATGTCTGGTATATCGGTAAATGTTTGTTTGTATGGAAAAGCAAGGTGATTTGGGTGTAACTGTGATCATGAAACAGTAAAATAAAGCCAAAAATTGCAAACAGGTCCTATTAGTCCCTCTCGTCTCCCTTTCCCATGGCATTGGACTGTCAAGAAATGAGGTAGTGTGCCTTTCCCTGCAAATATAAGTCTCAACAGAGGCTGACTTGTCGTGCTGGACCTTGAGCAAGCGCTCCGGGAGATTCCCAGGCAGGGACTCAGGGATCATTTCCCCCCATTTACGGAGCACTTTCTCTGGGCTTTCATCAGCGTGTCACTGCCCCTCGAGCCGGGCATATTTCTCCATTTAATATGGGGCCGGAGTCGGCTCGGGTTTCACGGGGCCTTTTTCCTGTAGCAAGGGCATGTTTTACATGCGGCTGTGCACATGTGCCTGAACTCCGATACGTACCTCGAGGCGGTCGTGCACTGTGCGGAGGCGAAAACTGGCCATGCTCCATATAGCATGTTAAATTCAAAGCAGGCCCTCAATAAAAGCAGGCCCTCAATAAAAGCAGGCCTCTAACGCATGCACGCCTCACTTCGCTGTACTGGCCTGTGCCGAGCACAATCACAGCAGACCCAACCAAGTCAGCCTCTTGTGCCACTTGGTTAAATACACATATAGACATCCATGCATCATGGTATTTAAACACCAACCTCGGGGGCTCAGTGCAGCTTCGGGCAAGCATGGGAGATCAATTTCTTGGAGACTTCAATTACATTTTTTTAAGCAAATTCATGTTTCAACAGAAACAAATAACCTGAGAGACTCTTATCATCACATGCATTCAACACTCATCTAAACTTATAAAAATATAGCAGCACTGGAGGATGTGTTATTTATTCAGCAGGTGCTCGAGATTTGTTCTCTTTTATAGGGAACAGAGGAACGTTGCAGCGCTATTCATATTCACCTCTGCTGGCTGGCTAACAGCGGCATTTGTTCCGCCAAAAAAAAAAAAAAAAAAAAAAAAAACTCAGCCCCCATAAGTCATTGGGGAATCAAGCTTTGCCTCGGAAAATGAGGGAAAGGCCAGAATAAGGTCATGGCTGGGCTGCTTTAATATGTTCAGCAGCAGTTCAAGAGCGGGGTCTTGTCACCGAAGCTTCTTTTACCGGAGACGTTTGTGCTGAACTCCAAGTTGGATTTCATTCTCCGTACCAGCAAAAATACCCAAGACCTTCTAATAGCAGTTCATAAACAAACAAGTAAACAAACCTCACACATGACAGACAGACTTTGTGTGCTGACCTGTGATGCTCGTAGCTTGTGTTAGAAGACCTGAAACTAAAAACCTATGCTTGTTTTGTTTCTGCAAGAACATCAGAGAAGTAATTTGATTTCACCCTGTACTTTTGCATTCTCAAAAAGGAAAAAGAGAAAAAAAAAACGCAATCGGCATTTTGTGAAATGACTTCCTCATTAATGTGTTGCATTCCCAAACTCCATCACTCTCATTACACAAAAAACCCCTCCATGACAAAGTAATTAGTTTGTGCCGGTAAATGCAAAAAGACAGCAGGGTCGCATTTAAAGCACAACAAGTTTAACCACAGCTCTTGGAAAAAAAATACTAGGAAATCATTTGCAGTGAAAGCCTAAATAGCACAACACAATGGGCAAATTGAAAATAAACAGCAACCACTTGAACAACAAAGTCCCTCCATCATCAAGTCAGATGAAATCCACCATGCCAGGAGTCTTTAAAAAAAGAATATTTAGCTTAACATGTCCAATGGGACTTTCCGCAGTCTGTTCCCATACAAATGATGTAAGTATTTAGACACCAAAGCTTTTAGAAATGGCCATTGCAGATATGTGTATGTCACAACAACTCATAGGAGATCAGACCACAAGTGAGACCTAATGTGACCTGACATTCTCAGAGCAGAGTCCTCCTCCATGCTGGCTTGTACTAAAAAGCAGAGCAAATTAGTGTTGTTGTTGTTGATTTCATCTCTAATATTTCTTTCTTCTTTATGGGAGGCTGGGGGAGTATGGGGGAGTTGTTGATTGAGTGAGTAAGAGAAAGAGAGAGGAAGAGTGAGTAAGTGAGTGAGTGAGTGAGTGAGTGAGTGAGTGAATACGTGTGTGTGTGTGTGTGTGTGTGTGTGTGTGTGTGTGTGTGTGTGTGCCTATGTGTCTCTGTGTGTGAGGAGGTCTGTATCTTGCCCTGAAACATGTCTCCTAATTTCGCGGCACAGTTTACCCCTGTAGGCCATGGGCCCTGGCAGCACTTGCGTTCTGCTTTCGAAGCAATGTGTGACGGCACAGGCATGGAAAGAGCCGGAAAACACGGTTGGGTCCGTGGGTGAGAGATGAGGGAATGGGGAAACGAGTGCAGCTACGATGGCAGTAAATGTCACATTGGAGCCTGTCTGAAGGGAGTTTTACAGTTTCACTTGATTAAACAAATCGCTTCCTATGTGTGATGACTCTTACAGCCAGAGGGTACACAAAGTCTTTCTTTCTCTGTGTCTATTACGCTGTCTTTTCCTCCCTACCTATCTCACGCATCTCCTCTCTTTTCACCTCTCCCTCCGTCTTATTCTCACACTATTCATGCACCTTTAGGAATTTCCACCATATATTTCTGTAAAGGAGATGCTTCATATGCGTGTCCAAATTATGTTAAGGCTGAACACTATACAAACACGAAACACGAATGCACGCATGCACAGACAACTAGATACAAATAAATACAGAGATGCATGCACCCACACAGACTTACAAACCCTCTCATGCTCACAAACGCCTGCGCGCACACACACACACACACACACACACACACACACACACACACACACACACACACACATACACACACACAATCCCAAGGGGATAGCTCCAGAGCCCCTCATTGGTATTCTGGTGTGGTGGAGGCAGTGGTAGTGGAGGGGTGGTGGAGGAGAGATCAGGTTTCCCCACAGCGGAGAGCCGCGGGCCCAGACGGTCACGGCCCAGCTTCCTGCCGACCCGCCACCCACTTCACCGCTTCACTCCACCCCTCACTTCACCCATGGAGGAGAGAAAGGAGCAGCAGTGGGAGGCGCAGGGTGGAGGAAAGACATGGAGAGGAGGAGGAGGAGAGGGGAGGAGGAGATGAGAGGAGTAACAGAGGAGAGGGGAGAAGGAGAGAGAGAGGCACAGGAAGGGGGCTGAAGAATTTGAATTTGAGATGTTTTGGGAAAGCAACCTTTAGCCTCTTTCTCCAATCCTCTTCCTTAAAGAGATACTATGCAACTTGGAGTGTTTTTTTCTCAACAGAGCTCGCCCTAGTGTCTCCAAGTAAATGGACACCCACGTAAAAATTGACTGTTTTCTTTTCCCCTCACTCTGTGCATGTCTTTTCAACTCAACTGATCAGAATAACGGGCAAATACGAAAGTAGTCATGTTCACCGATGAAAAGTCAGAATTTCTTCAGAGTTGATCTTGATCCTGCTTCTTGCGATATTTGAGACTTTGTGAGACTGAGGGTGCCGGGACAGACAACCAGATATTGCAAGCGTACGCATTATTCTGTCCACAGACAGCGGGGGCGGCCGAGAAAGTCTTCATTCGCCTGGTAATGGCGAGAGTGGTTGGTGGAGGAGGGGGCAGAGGCGAGTAGGAGAAGGGGAGGTAGAGAGAGGAATGTCTGAAGAGAAAAGAAGAAGAGGAAAGAAAAAAATATGTGGGAGTTTGTCATAAGTTTCTCCTATCATCTCCAAATCTTTTTTTGTGTCCATAACTGATATGAATAAGACATGAGCAGCTAGACAAGACTGGAATTGACAAGTGGAAGAAAGTGAAAGTCAGTCCCATTGGTCATTGTGATCACACAGTAACATTATAGCACACAGTGCACACAATGAAATTCAACCTCAGCATTTACCCATGACACACTGCCATGCTGAGGACACCTCATTCATTGGGAAAGATGGAGGAGAGTGCTGGTCAGTCACTCCCCCCATCCACCTGTCGGTGTCGGGAATTGAACCTGTGACCTTCAGGCTGCAAACCCATTTCCTTAACCGTTAGCTGATGACTTCCCCAAGAGAGGTAAAGAAAGGGAGGTAAAGTAAAGAGTACATATTGAGAGCCACATAGAAGGACATACATGCATAAATGTGCTTGTTAACATAGAATTTGACCCTAACAATTTCAGTTTACATATTTACTTGCATTTGCTCTTATTCTCGACTCATACCCTACACTGACAAAATGGTGAGCCTCCATTCACATTTTGTGTGAACTGGCGATTAACAGAGATAGTGACAAGCAACTGTAGCACCTCCAACTAGACAGGCCAGAAATAAGTGAGAGGTCTGTTTTATGTAAATGCAGAGCAATGCAATACATACACACACAACCAATGAGAGACAATGTAAACATTTAGAAATACTTATTGTAAATGGTTCCCTATTCTGAGGAAGAAACACCTACCCACTGAGACACTGCAAGGGTTGTCTTGTCACCCTCCTCTGTCGCCTGTGTGACTGCTTTCCCAAACATGTTTGCCATCCTGCTCTCGCTCAGTCTGTATGCTCCACGTAGTGCTTATCCTTGTATACAAGAGATTTACTATCTTATGTTTACTGATGGTGTTTCTGTTTTGTGCTGCAAATAAATTCAGCCTATTTTTTAACTGCTTCCTGTTTTTTACTTTGTATATTCAGTTTTTGGTATCTGATGAAGCTACTGCCTAAATTTCCTTGTAGATCATTAAAATGTTGGTCTGTCTCCTTTTCTGTCCATGTAGATGGGGTGGATATCCACAGAAAGGAGAATAGAAATTCCCCAACAATGAATCAACAAATTCTGTTTGTCATACCATAATATATTGACAATAGGAAATAAGAGACGCAAATGAGAACAGGGATATCTTTTCCATTTTTGCTTGTGCCTCAGTTTTATCATCTGTACCAAACAGAAACGCCTTGTTTCTTTCGATCAGAAAAAATCTCTCTCTCTCTCTCTCAGTAAGCATGGAAACACAAAGCAACAGCAAATCCTGCCTCCTCTTACCGGATGAGAGCAGAGGTAAACAGCACCATCTGAGAAACCCAGAGGTTCACACAAACACACTCACTCACAAACATGCATACACACACATAGACGCTTGCTTGTGGTGACACAAGCTGCTTATGCGAGCAGAGCCTGGATGAAACTCCATCCCCGGTGAGTAAATAAGGTGGCGAGGAGCGGCGACAGGGCCATTCATTACCCCGAGATGAGGGCTCTGGAGCGGGCAGCGCCCCACACTCTCAGCCTGGCACACCAAGGCTTCGCAGCAGGCATTACTGGGCATCAGGTGGAAGGATATTGTTTATCAGTGAGTGTGAGCGCGTATGTGTGTGTGTGTCTGTGTGTGTTGGTAGGGGATTGCACATGTGTGTTTGTGTGTCCAGACTCCAATGTGTTGTCTGATGAAGTGTAAGTGTCTGATGTAGTGTCTATGTGCGTTTGCATGTGTGTGCATGTGTGTTCAGTGATGGGACAGAGACAGCTGTCATGCCGTGGTTCTGCCACCCACTAGACCAGACAATGGGGCTCCCTGAAAATCTGCCTTCCATGAAATGGCCAATCATATGCCTGTGCTGGAAGAGAGAAGAGTGCACGCGTGCTTGTGTGTGTGTTTGTGTGCGTGAATTTGTATGTGTGTATTTGTGTGTATTTGGGAGTGAGGAGTGGGGGGGTTGTCTGTGTTCTGCTTTGGGGGGGGGATATGGTGACGGTTGCCCAGGTGATGCTGTGTCAACTGCGGTTGGGCTTACGGTCAAGACTCGAATGAAAAGCATTGAGGGAGCGAATGGAACAGCCAATACTGGCTACTGATGTTTAAACTTGGGTGTTACCATGGCAACCAGATGTGAGGGGAGTTTGGAGGTCAGGTCTCTACTGATGGAAGGTTTGGAAGTGCTGACAGGTGGATTTGAGCACCACCCTTTCGAGATGGTGTGTGTGTGTGTGTGTGTATATGAGAGAGAGAGAGAGAGAGAGAGAGAGAGAGAGAGAGAGAGAGAGAGAGAGAGAGAAAGAGAAAGGATGAGGAAAGTATGATGGCAAAGTCTTAAAGGCAGAGGGCACAGGTGAACAATTGCCCCCAGGGAACACAAGTGGGCTTTGGGTTAAGAAGAGTGCATGTGCCATGACTCGCTTCAAGAATGTTCCATCCAAATCCACACTGGTCAGCACTCTCAGCACTCCCAAGGGGACCTGCACCAACAGGAAAGGAGAGGAATAAAGACAAGGGGAAATATGTCACGGTTTGGTTTGAGCCCAATATATCTGTGCGTGTATGTGTATGTGTGTGTGTGTGTGTGTGTGTGTGTGTGTGTGTGTGTGTGTGTGTGTGTGTGTGTGTGTGTGTGTGCGCGTGTGTGTGTGTGTGTAAAAAAAGTAAAAAGAGATGAGTGAAGGAGAACAAGGAGAGGCTAGAGGTGGTCACACATGACCAGTCCTGCGCCCATAAATGTACAGGTGTGTGTGTGTGTGTGTGTGTGTGTGTGTGTGTGTGTGTGTGTGTGTGTGTGTTTGTGTGTGTGTGTGTGTGTGTGTGTAAGAAAGAGAGACAGAAAGTGAAAGAGCAAGATTGGGGGAGCGATAGACAGAGAGAGATAAAGAGAGAGAGAATAAAGAGAGAGAGAATAAAGAGAGCTCAAGCCCCCTGTGGGATCAGTGGGTCACTGCTCTGTACACTGATTCCTCAATTCCTCAGAGACACCGCAGCCAACCTGCTGTAACACCAACCTTTCCCCCTCTCTCACACAGACACACACACACACACACAGCCAACCTGCTGTAATACCAAACTTTCCCCATCTCTCTCTGTTACAAACACACACACACACACACACACACACACACACACACACACACACACACACACACACACACACACACAGTGAAGAAGTAAACTTCCACTTTAAAACCTGTTTCAAATTTCTGATGGTACACATCACAAAGGAAAAACAATTACACATGCACAAAAGCATGCATACATACAAGTGTGCACGCACACACATGTCCACAAACAAATACGAAGTACACATACACATGGTGAGATCTGTCAAAAAAACTGAATGGAAGATGTATTTTTTGCCATTGTATTTCTAACTTTTGCATTTTAACCATGTTTTGCATTTTAACCAGCTTAGGCTATTGTTTTCCAGGAATGTTTTACTTTTAGCTTCTGCAATACATTAATACAATATTTTCATCATACAGTAGGCATCATACTGTAGGCAGTGTTGATTGTGATGCTATGCAGCAAAAAAAGAAAGAAGTAGGCAGGCCTTTAAATGTCGGTGGCTTAGTCCATCCCAACATTCAAATATAAACATAAATAGCATAACTTGCTGTCAGACAGACAGATGGTCATGTGTCTCAGATTAGTCGCTAGCAAGCAGGTCTTTATCTGAGTTTTTTTCATCATCAGGCTGGGAATCATCCTGGACATGATCACTTTCTTGTGCTATCATTTTAATGTGTTAATCTAGTTTTATGTGTTCATGTCCTGTAAAATAAGACAATATGCTGCTCTGAACGCATTTCCCATTTAGCTCAGCCCAGTTTTTACTGCTCTGGCTCCCAGAAGGGGGGAAATCCCTACCATCCCCTTACAAATCGCACCCTGCATATACAGCATATAATGCCAGACCAACAGAATCTGCAGTCTAACTGTAACAGGCTAATGGCTGCATATGAGACGTACAGTACCTTCCAGTTTCAGACACTGAGTCCCAATCTCTCTCAATAGCCCTCAGAGCAGCATCTTACCATTGGAGCCAACCAGACACTATTGAGAGTCAACCTGAAGCATGCGTCAGCTCCAGACCTCATGTCATCTCACCAACACCAGGTATGTGTGTCTATGCATGGGTGAGTGTATGCATGAATGTGTGCATGACACATGTGTGTGTGTGTGATTGTCTGTCCTTGTGTGTGTGTGTGTGTGTGTGTGTGTTTGTGTGTGTGATGGGGTGTGCAGGTGTTGGTGGTGAGGGGGATGAGTAAGTATTCAGTACCCCATTGTAGATCCTGTTACCTTTGTTCCGATGCATTATGTTAACCAGCCATCTAAAATGTATGCTTTTCTATTAAATGTCCGAAAAAGTATGTCTTCCAGGCATCATGTGGTGTTAAATGTTCTAGCAGTGTTGATAGGTATTGTCAGCATTGCATGTTTTGCTCATATGATAGAATGAGTTCCTACACAAAAAAAAACCTCTGCTGGACTTGGTAAAGTTACTCATGCAAATCTGGTTCACAGCACAAGCTACTAGTTAATTATGCCTTGCATACACTGTGCTAGCCTGGTAAACCAGCCCCTACTATTACATTTCATTTCATTCAGAGGGTCTGGCAGGGCTGCATTGAGAAACGATTGCTGCCTGGATGTGCTGACTGCTGAAGTTTAAAATTGGATCTGCCTTTACCAATCACTAACGTGGGGTCGTGACGCACGCAATTAGCCTGGCTATAACCCTGCCTACATACTATATTTCAAATGTAGCACAGTCACCATCATTGCTCACTAGTTACACAAGGTCTGTTTAGCACGTGTAGCGCAGATATTTGTGGCAAACATCCTGAAAGGAGAGCCTCTGCTGTAAACTGAGCTGGATGTAGTGTTTGCTTGTCATCCATGGACTGAAACTTGGACATACATTTGGAACAACAAGAACATTCTCTAAACAAGTCTCTACTTTACAAAACTTGGGTAGACAATGATATTGTGCCACTTGTGAATGATGATGGACAGTTGTTAATGTAAGATGAGTTTCTGTCTAAGTTTAGATTACCGGTTAAACCAAAGAAATATGCAGTGTTTTTTTAAACACAGGGGCATGGCCACGTGGGGGCCACGGGGGCCATGGCCACCACTGGTCAGAGGATGGCCACCCTACTGCCCCCCTACGGACCCACCCTTTGCCTACTTGAACTTAATATTTTGCACTCGCAATGAAAGTTTACTAGCTCGACAGATACTTAAACAAAGTCAGCCAACAATAAGCAGTCAATTTTCCTCATTTGGTCATTACTTTTTTGTAAAACCGAAGCACAATAAAACACGAAATATAAATGAGCATCTGTCATTCAACGGTTAGCATAAGGCTAGCTTAACATTAGAACGTCCATAGGCAGGCTATATTTAACATAGCAGCATCGCTATATTTAATATTTACTTTAAACACGTTAGAATCATGTTTTTATATAAAACTCTGCCAGTACTGTAACTTACAGATATGAATTCTCTGCGTCTTAAAAAAGAAACTGATTTAATGCAACTCTTTCCAGTCTCCCATAGTCAGGCAACTACCTAACTACGGCAAGCCTAGAAGGACAAAATTCACTACAATTCTTGCAGGGGAAGAAGGTTATTTGTGATAGAAACATGCCAGTCATCTGTGGAGTCTGCAGAGTTCATCTCGATGAGAAATTGTATAGTCAATAAATATGGATACAAGACGATTTCTGAAGCATCGTAACAGTAAGCTACCCCTGCTGCTAATATGCTAAACTTAACATTTTCAGGTGTACTCCCCCACATTTTGGTTCACGTTATAATCATGCAATTGACTCGACAAGATACCAAGGCTAAGTTAATCTTTAGACAAGAATCCACTGGCAGTCTCTGTCTACTTCTTCATTTAAAAGTTGCTAAACATACATCTTTTTCCAAATTTTCTTCGGCATGCCATGCGCAGTGCATCAAACCACCTGATATTTCCATTCATAGGAAATATCATAGCAAAACACCTTATTAAGCAGTAGGTGCGTGTTAAGGCATAACTATGACAGAAGCACATAGGAAACCATTTTATTTCCACAGTTGAGTTGTGTATGATACCATGCCATTGAACTGTTTTTATATCAGCTTTGTCGTAAATTATTTGTTTAGCCTGACAGCAACAGTTAATCACCATCAATATCACAAATGCTTTTAACAAATTTTAACTTTAGCAAGTGTGAAAATACATTTTTTTAAATAGTTTGTGCCTTTTGCTCCATAAAAAAGAGGTCTTAAGGCGTGCAATGGGCATATGGAGAAAACACTGGACACTGGACAGGTCTGCCTTAATTGAATGACTACTGTATGGCACCAGATATGCCACCAAATACACCAGAATACAGGAAACCAAATCTAGCTAATTAAAACATTTCTGGGAGAGGACCCCCTGGATCCCGAAACTACATTGGTCAAAACATGGCCACCCCTTCAATAACACTGGCCACCCTTTTGCCACCCCATGTAAAAAGGTCTGGCTACGCCCTTGTTTAAACAGTACCAGTAGATGTACTGCACCTTCTTAGGCTGCTTTTGCACTGTCAGTTAAAAGTGTCTAAATTCCGATTTTTTGCTCACGTGTGGCACAAATCCAATTTGCATCATGACAGTGTAAAAAGTTACTTAAAACAGTAAAAAGTCACACGGATTCCAATTTCACCAGATCGGATTTAGGCCTCTTTCATATGTGGTAATAAATCAGATATCTAAAATTGTGTGTTTGGTTCTTGCTTGTGATTGGCTGATTCAGCGTTCCAAGCCGTTGTAAATCGAGGACAAACACAAAGGATTCAGGCCTCTTCACTTCTATATTACTCCACAATTGAATGTCAATTAAAGAAACTGTTACGTTGTAAGAAAAAGTTGTGAAATGTCAGATGCTGGCTTTGTTTGTATTGGGTGAACTGACCACTGAGGAGTGGTTTAACCAAATGGACAGGGAGGAGGAAGATAGCAAAAACTAGATAACCGCCGCAGTGTATTGAAATATGGGACCTGTTGGTATCATGAGTGTGTGGTAGAGCAGTGTTGTGAGGTGAGAATTTGTGTGGAAATGATTTCCTGGAAGTGGGCATGGATGTGGGTTTTGAATGAATTACATTGTGTGTGTTTGTATAGTGTGTAGGTGTGATTTGTGAAAGGAATAGGCAAAATGAGATTTTGTGCAATTATAGCGGCCCCTATGGGCCCAATTTTATGGCATGTGCTGTGCTGAGGTCTTTGTGTTGATCATGCATGACATATTTTATGCAGTTCCTACCTTCTTAGTCCAAGATAATTGTTGACAAATTATTTAACAAAAACAGTTTTGTTAACACCGACATACTAACACAAAATCGTTGTCTTTGGCAAAATTGTTGACAAGTTATTTAACAAAAACTGTTTTTTGACACCCAGCTTCGCCAATAAACATCGCCCCCATGATGAAATGTCACAAAATTTAGTACACATGAACAGAAAGCTGTTTAGAGATGGCATGTCAACTTTGACCAAATTTGAGCAATTAAAAGCCAAGATATGGACTTTTGAAGAATTTTAAGCTACGTGTTAAATGTTCATTGACGTGTAACTTCGCAACGGTTTATCTCAAGATAAGTCCTTTGATAACTTTTTGTCAGCATTGTGTGTAAATGACATATACCAAATTTGGTGAGATTCACATGAACGGCCTATTACGAGTTTGTTCAGATTTGTTTTCGCAATGTTAAAATTTCATGGAAATTGTTTTCGTTGGAAGTGGGCGTCGACCAGTGTTTTCAATACGTGAGGGTCAATAGATTTCACAAAAAAAAGGGTTGTAAACATTAGCATTCTCTAGATAATAGGTAAAATGACATTTTGTACAATTACAGCGCCCCCTATGGACCAAATTGTATGGTACGTGCTGTGGTGTTAGAGGTCTTTGTGCTGATCGTGCATGACGTATTTTGTGCAGTTCCCACTTTCTCGGTCCAACATATTGGCAACTCAAAATCCCAATTTTTGCATTTACCCTTATCACTGGTGGCGCTATGCTTCAAGTGAGTGTTTATGGTCTGGGTCGATACGCATCTATAACACCGACATACTAACACAAAATCGTTGTCTTGGGCAAAATTGTTGACGAGTTATTTAACAAAAACTGTTTTTTGACACCTAGCTTCGCCAATAAACATCACCCCCATGACGAAATGTCACAAAATTTAGTACACATGAACAGAAAGCTGTTTAGAGACGGCATGTCAACTTTGACCAAATTTGAGCAATTAAAAGCCAAGACATGGACTTTTGAAGAATTTTAAGCTATGTGTTAAATGTTCATTGACGTGTAACTTCACAACGGTTTATCTCAAGATAAATCCTTTGACAACTTTTTGTCAGCATATGTCTGTAGATGACATATACCAAATTTGGTGAGATTCACATGAACGGCCTAAGACGAGTTCGTTCACATTCGTTTTCGCAATGTTAAAATTTCATGGAAATTTTTTTTTCGTTGGAAGTGGGCGTCGGCTAGTGTTTTCAATGCGTGAGGGTCAATAGATTTCACGATAAAAAAATTGTTGTATACATTCCACCTTTTCGGTCCAAGATATTGGCAACTCAAAATCCCATTTTTTGCATTTACCCATACCACTAGGTGGCGCTATGCTTCAAGTGAGTGTTTATGGGCTGGATCAATACGTCTCTGTAACACTGACATATCACAAAAACTTCATGTTGTTGGGTGAAATGTTTATTGAGTTATTCAACAAAAACTTTTGCCGGACTCCCCCTCTTTAACGGATACTGGCACAGCAGGACGGTGGCCCTTGGGGGCCAAAAGCCGTTATTCGCCCACAAATTTCTAGGGCTACATGCCTACAAACATTCATGTTTCAGTGTCCTGGGAATCATTAAAGAAAAATCGGTGGGAAAAAAAATTATTAATTAATTTAAAAAAAATAAAAAAATTACAAAATTCACAGCAACTCCAACATGACCGCTTTCACTAGCTTCGCTAGCGGCAGTCATAATAAAAGACATGCTGAAATGTCAGAGGCTAAAGTGAAAAAATTGGCCCAATCAAGGCATGAAGCCGGCACTTTCAAACAAACGATGTTGGCCGCCCATTGCTTTTAATCTTGGTGCGCAGAAAAAGCCATTGAAGTAGATCTACAGACCATAGAAAAGCCTCAGTGTGCTCCTGAGACAGTTTTATGCCACTGTGAAAGACATCAAAGGTAAGCCATATGGTTTGAGCAGCTATGTCGGCTTAAGAGCATCTTTAAACCAATATATTAATGACCCACCACTTAGCAAATTAGGTGCCTACTTAAAGACTGAGAATTCACAACAAGCAATAATGTTTTTCTGGGAGTGATTAAACAGCTTTGCCGCCAAAGACAAGACAAAAGCATCCAACACCAAGCAATAACAGAGGCAGAATTCATGAAAATCAAGCGCTCCTGCAGGGCTAGTAAACTGTCCGATGCCAGCCTCGAGGCAAGAGAGATCATGACGGTGACGGGCCACAGGAATGAATCGCCTTTGCAATCCTACTGACACAGAGTCTGCTTCGCGTCGTGCTAAAACTCCCTTAGCCATTCTAAATACAGCACACACACACACGGCCTCTTGTGGCTTATTGCTTAAATGTACCGGATATGTGTTGATGTGACTGCAGTCTAAACTGACAGATCAGATATTCCAGCACATCATTAATCTGAGGCAATTTTGTACACCCTATACTTATATTTTTAAAAATAGAAAATGTACTTCTAAGTTTTTAAAAATATCTTTGTACACATGAGACTTTTTTATATCTTCGTACACACACCTAGATAAATACACTGTATTTCCCCCTTTACTTCTTTTAAGTTGAAAATTGAAATAGATCTGTATTATTAACCTATAAGAATGATCACTAACCTATGTTAAATGTGGAGTTATTGAATATGGCAGATGTGTGGGCTAACTGTAAATCGTCAGCAATGAGTTGCAGTGAATGATGAGCAGACTAACTTAGGATACGATGACGATTATTATAGGATATGGCTTGACCCTACCTCTTGAATACCATCAGTATTAGTTTAATGGGAACCTTGCTGTTATGATGACATAGTTAAAAACATCTGTTGTTGCGGTCGGCAGTTTGTTTACTTCCTGAAGTATTGTTTAGTGCTAACCTTAACCTTATGGATAAAATGGTTTGCTCTAAATCTCCAAGAACCAGTTAACTTTTGGAGTGACCTTGTTCATTTAACAAGTGGATTGCCATCTGAAAAATGAGGAGATAAAGAAATGTTAAAGTCAGTAATTAACAAACATGATCCATCAGATTAGTTGATGTCGAGCGGATGCAGCAGGTAGGCTATTTCTTAGTTAGCCTAGTTAATAGCAGCAATGGCAAATTATTGTTCAAGCTGCCATATGCTAGGGTAGGGGTATTCTGCCTGGCCATTCTCTGTCTGCGTTAATGCAACCCTGGCAACAATACTATGTTCATTTTGGTGAATAAAAAAATGTTTCGATGCAAGGTGCTAGCGGAAATCCGTACTGAAGATGAATGCATTTTACTTTATTTTTGTATGGCGTCGGCGGAAATACAGTGGTATGAGAAAGTTTGGGCACCCTTGACAATTGTCATTATTTATATTCACCAATCATTGGGTGTTTTATTTCACAACTTAATTTTGATACATCAAATAACTGATGAACACAATCATATTTCAGCAGTGAAATGAGGTTTATTGGGTTAACAGGAAATGTGCAATATCCCCCAAAACAAAAAAAAGGCCTGTGCATAAATTTGGGCACCTTAATAGAAAAATCATATTAGTATTTAGTAGAGCCTCCTTTTGCAAAAATAACAGCCTGTAGATGCTTTCTGTAGCCACCAATGAGTGTCTGGATCCTGGATGGTGGTATTTTGGCCCATTCCTCCTGGCAAAACCTCTGCAATTCAGTGATGTTTGAAGGATTCCGAGCATGGACAGCCTGCTTCAAGTCATCCCACAGATTCTCGATGATATTCAAATCTGGGGACTGGGATGGCCATTCCAAAACATTGTACTTGTTCCTCTGCATGAATGCTCAGGTAGATTTTGAGCAATGTTCGAGATCATTGTCTTGTTGAAACACCAATCCCCGGCGCAACTTCAACTTTGTGATAGACTCTTGAACATTATTCTCAAGAATCTGCTGATACTGAGTGGCATCCATGCGACCCTCAGTTTTAACAAGATTCCCAGTACCAGCACTGGCCACACAGCCCCACAGCATGATGGAACCTCCACCAAATTTTACTGTGTGAAGCAGGTGTTTTTCTTCGAATTCTGTGTTCTTTTGCCGCCATGGATATCGCTTCTTGTTGTGACCAAACAATTAAATTTTTGTTTCATCAGTCCAGAGTATCTTATTTCAAAATGATATTGGCTTGTCCAAATGTTTTTTCGCATACCTCAAGCGACTCAGTTTGTGGCGACTGTGAAGAAAAGGCTTCTTCCGCATCACTCTTCCGTACAGCCTTTGATTTTGCAAATTGCGCTGTATTGTTGACCGATGCACAGCGACACAGTCTGCAGCAAGATATCCTTGCAAGTCTTTGGAGGTGGTCTGTGGGTTGTTTTTAACCATTCTGACCATCCTTCGTCTTTGCCTCTCTGGAATTTTTCTTGGCCTACCACTTCTGGGCTTAACAAGAACTGTGCCCGTGGCCTTCTATTTCCTCAAAATGTTCCTGACAGTGGAAACTGACAGCTGAAATCTTTTGGACAGCTTTTTGTAACCTTCCCCTAAACCATAATGCTGGATAATCTTGGTTTGGAGATCATCAGAAAGTTGTTTTGAGGCTCCCATGTTGCAGCTCTTCAGAGGAGAGTCAAACAGAATGAGAACTGGCATTTGGCCACCTTAAATACCTTTTGTCATTATTGGATGCACCTGTCAATTAAGTTCAAGGCTTAACAAGCTCACCAAACCAACTTTGTGTGTCCAAATATCTTGTGATGATTAGTTACAGGCCATCAAAGCAACAAAATGACAAGGGTTCCCACATTTTTGCACAGCCTATTTTTTACATTTGATTTGATTTCATACAATTGCATACTATGAATACTTAAAATCTGTGTTTGGAAATCAAGCTAACACTTGGCTCTTATGGGCAAATGAAGGACATGCCACCAAGATAATTTTGTGTGAAGTCAGAGTCCATTATTATACAACCTCAGAGGGGGTGCCCAAACTTTCTCATAGCACTGTAAATCTTTGTTTGTATTGATTTTGGTGAGTAACGTTAGGCTGCTCCTACAAAACTGACAAGCAGACACGAAGTGAGCTACTTGGGTAGTAAGCTACGCAAACAGGATAAACCAGGTGTAACAGCTGGCTGTACATTTGAACCTGCAGTAGCCTATACAAGCTTAATTTCATTGCCTGTTTTTTTATCATTTTACTGATAGCACTAATAAAATCTGTTGTTATAAATCTACACTGTGCATCTGCATACTGCATCAGCATAGCTGAAGCTAGTCAACTCTTTGCAAGGTACCTGCAGTATGCACATGCACAGTAGCCTAGCACAAGGGGCTGTTGCTGCCATTGTTGCAGTTCAAGTCTTTAGTTGAAGGGAGCGGATCTGCTAAGTTTTTCCAGTACCTGATCCAGCTGTTTTGTCTATATCTGGACCAATATCCAATCCAAATATTGGATCGATGCATCCCTACACTAAATGTCAACTTGCAGATAATTACACTGAATCCCTACTGGCTTATCTTTTGCTGCTAGCATGTCTCTTACAGCTTTGTGCATCTGCTGACCACTATTTCGATAGTTTTTGTTTATGTGTTTGCATTTTGTGTGTTTGTGTCGGCTTGTGTGTGTGTGTGTGTTTGTGTCTGCTTGTGTGTGTTGAGTGTGTTGTGTGTGTGTGTGTGTGTATGTTTGTGTAGAGGATAAAGGTTTGAGTTGTAACAAGGCGAGATCCTCCTGTGTGTTGACAGGGTGATTTACTGACCTGTCTCACAAGAACCGATAGATCTGATTGAAAAGGCAGAGGTATCAAGGGAGAGAGGCGAATACCTCATCTCACACACACACACACACACACACACACACATGCACACACAGCTTACACACCTCAGGTCCACATACACATTCAAATGCACACAAAAACACAGCCCTCCTCCAACACACACAACAAGAACAAAGGTACGCACACACACACACACTGAGATACAGTATATAAAAGCAAAAAAAAACACATTTATGCTCACAGGATCACCACACGCACACAGTATAAATATTTTCCCTGAGGGCATTGGCATTGACAGCAGTAAAAGTGTTGGCGATGCCCAAGCTGCTCTGGTGGGTGAGAGCCTCTTGGGAGGCCATGGAGCGCAGAGGCCCCATCCAGACCAACGTATTCACCTAACCCCCTCCACTACCATATTACACGTTCACTCACCCCTTCAACTACCACATACACATTCCCTCACCCCCTCAACCATGAGATTCATCTCACCCCCTCAGCTACCATATACACCTTACCTACTCTGGACACATACATACCCTGGTCAATTCATCTCATCCCCTTCAACACATGAGACACTAACACACACTGTGTTACCACATACCACACAACTGGACACGAGATACTAACATGCTAACACTCTGCTCTTACAGTAAATAGGTCATGCACTGCATCAGTGTGTCATTCCATACTTAACTGATGAACAAACAAATAATATAAAAAATAAAATAAAAATATAACTAGCTTCTTCCATCTAGTTATTTTTTATGATGTTAGGATAATGTGGTAGAATGGACATAGAACCTAAATAATTAGCAGCATATTTTCATAATAATTATTATATCCTCCGATAACTTATAGGCTTATGGCAGTAATAAATGATCTGACTTTGCTGCTCTTATCACTGCAGGTTCACTGTGCATGGTTAATCTGACTGTGTGTGTGTGTGTTTGGGGGGTAGACAGAAGATAAGGTGAGTGTGGACATGTGTATTAATCTGACATCTTCAAATATCCATTTCTGTAACACTGAAGTATTCTTAAAACAGCACACTGTGCCAGGGCTTTCTGTGAACCATTGATCAAATACTGACACTCGCATACAAACACACCCACACACACACACAATCCTGACACATTTCATCAGATTTTCAAATATATCACAACAAATGTCTTTATCACTCTCTCTATCTTCCCTTGTGTCTCTCTCTTTTCCCTTTCTCTTTGTAATTTTCTTCTCACTTCATCTGTCCTAATTGTTTTGTTTCTGTCTTTCTCTTGTCTTTCTTTCTTATGTGTAAAAATGAGCATTCCTATGCCTGCGCTTCAGAGGAAGGAGCAGAATCTGCATTGACGTGCAGAGAAGTAACCCATCAGAGAAACACCAGGAATTTACACAAGCATTGACATTCCATTGGAGAGACATAGGCCACTAAAGTTCATTTACGTTGAACTTTATAATGTGTCTCTGTCTGACTCTTTTTGTCATGTCCATCTCTTCATCGTTCAGTGTTTTATTATTGTTTATCTTTCACTTCATTTCTCTCTCTCTCCCTCCCTCTTTCCGTGTCCCACTGTCCCCAGGTGGTTTAACTCTGTGATGACAGATGACAGGGACAAAAAAAAAAACAGATTAACACCACATGCCAGCACTAGCATGCTGCCAACATGACGAGTTTCGAGAGAAGAAAAAGGGAAAAGTACAACTGGGCCAAGTATGATGCTTGATTCAAGTCCAAAAGAACACCTTTCTGATGTAGTTTGCAGGGAAAAGTAGAACAGCAGAATGGCTTTTGCAAAAAAAAAAAAAAACACTTAACATGACTGCTCTTAAAGAAAAACTTCAGTGTAAAATGAAAATCGGCATGTTAAAACATCATACTGAGTTGGTATGTTTGCTGAGGATGAAAACTACGCTAGCTTTTTGCATTTCGAACATCACTATTTTTACCATTTTGGTCCAGAAGACTAACAATGCTAGTGCTAAGGGCATTTTACCCTGAAGTTAAGAAATGGAACACCATCTCATGTGCAGTTCATGCAACACTGGTTTCCTCCATACCAAGCTGGACCATGGTCTGTCGTCAAAAACAAAATTGGACTTAGGAAGTATTTAAAAATTAAGTATTCCAATTCCAGTGATGAAAGGTGTCCTGACTTTTACGGCATTGAGTTTCTTCTCTGGGGCCTGTATTTTTTAACAAGCTATATTAAAAAGACACTGTTAAAGTGTGAAGAGAGGAAAGGTGACGAGAGGACAGGCGAGGGTGTGAGATGAGTGTGTGTGTGTGTGAGTGTGTGTGTGTGTGTGTTGAAGGGGATGCTGTGCTGTCTGTCTCCGTCTGGCTGTGGGCTAAATATGAGCCCGCCCTCCCGCAGTGTCCTTGGGCCCGCCACTGCCTCCAGATGGGCTGGGGGGACGGCGGAACTTTCCAGATGACGTGCACACCCACACTCGCCTCCATTCTTGTGATGATCTCCTGTCCCCATACTCTCCTACCTTACTCTACCTCCCCTCCTCCCTCCCCTCTTCTCTCGTTTCTACTCCTCCCCTCTCATCCTTTCTCTTTCCTCTGCCCTCATTCTTGCTTGGCATTCTTTTCTCCTTGTTTCCATTTTCCTGTGTTCTTATATCCTGATATCTCATTCTGTCCACTATATCTTTTTATCTCCTATCCTCTGCTCACTTCATTTGTTTAAAGGTCTCATTGCATGTGAAACTGTTTAGTACTTGCTCTTTTTTTAATACAACAAGTCACTCCAAGTTGCATATGCATGCTGCACGTGAAAATGTCCTTCTACCCCGACTGCCTCCATTGGTCAATGAAAGAAAATAGGTGGAAAAACGAGCGAATAAGAAAAAGGCAAAAACAAAGTGACGTGTGTTAATTAGAAAAAGCCATGCTACAGTTTTGATTACCGGACAAGTGTCGTTGCAGCACACATTCACTTAGGGGCCGATTCTCCCCTGCACGTAAGGGAGCGTAAGTGAAAAAAAGCGCGCAACTGCGCCCACGCGGATTCTACTGTTGACTTAAGTCTGTCATTTACGCGGAAATCAGTTAGTTACGCGCTTCAGGAGGAGCAACCCCAAAGTTAGGGAGTGTCGCATGTAAATGAACCATACGCGCATTCTACCCTCCATTTAAGCGGTTTTCTCTTTACGCGCCTCAAAGGGCTGTAGTAAGGTCCAGCGCCACTATAAGGCGAAATGAAATACTGCGTTTGATGTCGGCTAGCCCTATAATGTCAACATTTGTTTTGCCATATTTAACATATCAAAGTGCAGAGTCAGTAATGTTTGGTTGTTGATCCTTATTCTTTAAAGGACAACGTTTCTCATAGCCATGACATTGTTTTTCTAAAATATCACGTGATATCAAGAAAGAACCTGTTCTCCAATTAGGTAAATTACAAACAAACGACAATGAATGAATGAATGTATTAATTAATTTTTAATTACGTAATTGGCGTGAATATAAATATGACTAACATCCTCTCATAATCAGAAACCAAAATGCCATCCTTATACCTGCTCGCACTCCTGCGTCAATGGGAGAGAGAACGACGAGGTTGAAGACGCACTATAGGTCGCGTTTATAGGTCTAGATAAACATCCTGGGTTTCACTGACATGGAGTGCATGCAGCGGTTTTGCCTGGACCGTTTTGCAACACATTTGCACATTTGCAACACCTACAATACATCACACAACCTCAAGTGAAAATGACAGCCAAATCGAATCGGATGAAAGAGGCCTCAGCGATGGATATTGTAATGATCCGAGGCTTGCTTGACACTTTCAGGAAGCTTCAAAACTGTTTCTAGAACAGAGTTGCTGTTTAGCCACAACTCACAGTTGGGTTGGGTTGAAAAGCCACAGCGTTCGGGGTAACAATCGCTTGTTTGTCATGACATTCAGTTGGACACGAAACATCGGAGTGATTTCAGTTCTCAAATGTGAGCATTGTAACAGAGGTCAAATAATATAACCTGTACCGTTTGAGTGCCTAGAATGTAGGCTACTCCTTACTCTCTGGTTTTTCAATGAACGGTGTGACTCTTCACAATGAATATAGCTATTGTTTATTTCATTATCGCGGCATATATATTTTGTAAAACCGGACTTCTTAAGGTAATGGGCTAGAAAGATCATTTGCACCACTTGTTAGCTTGCATATTCAAATTTAAAGTTCTTTTCTGTTTCCCACGGACTGCCACTGCTTTTATATGTGTAGTCAGAAAGTCCATGTCCCATGTTTTCTTGGTAGCTGTAATCCTTGCACTTGGCACTGACGTTGCTTTCATTTTAAATATATCACGCCCATGTTGAGTTACGCGCTGTATTTCGGAGTTAAGCGCTAGGGGAGTGGCAGAGGTTCAGAGGAGAGAATCCGTGCAAGACGAAAGTGCTTAAAAAGTGTGTGCGTAAAACAGACTTACGCGCCTATGGGAGAATCGGCCCCTTAGCGAAATATAGGTAAGTAACAGGAGCACTAAAGCATTGTTTACCAGAACCGGCTCACAGGGCATTCATTGATACTAGAAACCACCGCAAAGTTAATGAAAAAATTATGAAATGAGACCTTTAACTTTAACCACCCTACTATGTATCTCATCTCTTCTTTGTGTTTCTCTCCTCCTCTTAACTTCCCCCACTCTTTTTTCTTGATGTTTTCATTCTGTACCAATTGATTTGCTTCCACTGGCATCTCCTTGTTAGAAAACACAAACACACACAATGCACAAACAATCCACACGCAGTTACACACTCATTACCACACCGCTCACACTGTACACAGACTCATTGCCACAAACATGCACTAAAGCATCACTACAGAGGCTAAAATGATGAAATGTACAGCATGGCCTTAAACTTGTCACAATCAATCAGATAAACACACGCACACATACGCATACAAACCACGCACCTTTCAGCAAGCACAGCGTCCTTGAATGCACTGCTCTCTTTCACAAGAACAATCCAACAACATTACAGTTCTCTCTTGCCACCCTGTTTTAGTCTCCCTTTATCTCTCTCTCTCACACATACACACACACACACACACACACACACACAGTCTCTCTCTCTCTCTGTCACACACACACAGTCTCTCTCTTTCTCTCTCTCTCACACACACACACACACAGTCTCTCTCTCTCACACACAGTCTGCCCCCCCCCCCTTCCCCCAAACAGACACACACACATGTTCCTGTCTTAGTGGTCTTTATCAAATCCCTTTAGAAAGTGGAGTTAACAGAGAGAAGGACTACAGTAGAAGACCCAGAGACTGGGAGAGAGAGGAGGAGGGATGGAGGAAGCGAATTAGTGGTTGTGTGTGTGTGTGTGTGTGTGTGTGTGTGTGTGTGTGTGTGTGTGTGTGTGTGTGTGTGTGTGTGTGTGTGAGAGAGAGAGAGAGAGAGAGAGAGAGAGAGAGAGAGAGAGAGAGAGAGGGAGGGAGTGTGAGAGAATGAAACAAGCACTGAGAAAGACTAAAGTTGAGTAAAGTGAGAAATACTGCTGGCCTCCAACAATAATAATCTTGATAACGACATTTTCCAAAAGCCCGTCTGCCTGTACCCTTATCATTTTTCCCCTTAATTCAATAATCTTTTTTTCACCTATAAAATGTTTCTGTTTGTGTGTAACCACTTATATGTGTGTGTCTGTTTTTTTTTTTTTTTTTTTACTGTCCACAATGTGACAATCTGTGTGTGTGTGTGTGTGTGTGGCTGCAGAAAGGTGGACAACAACAGACTTAAGTTCTGAACACTTGTGGGCGCCAACTTTTGTAAAGATCTCTTTCTCTCTTTCTCTCTCTCTCTCCTTGGTGGGTGGGTAAAAGCAATGAGGCACTGCACGCCCCCAGAGGACTTCA